>CM035426.1:136417680-136430180 GCA_020310875.1 Ceratopteris richardii | reverse complement strand
GCTGAACCTTCTTGTTTTGAAGATGCAATTGGTAATGCAGATTGGGAAAAATCTATGAATGAGGAGATGGCTGCACTTTATGGAAATTACATGGAAGGTGGTTGCATTGCCACAAGGAAAGAAATCCATAGGCTGCAAGTGGGTTTGCAAGGTAAAGCACAATGCTGATGGTAGCATAAGCAGGTACAAATCACGATTGGTAGCAAAAGGATATGCATAGACATGTGGTATTGATTATGAGGAAACATTCAGCCCTGTAGCGAAAATGTCTATTGTAAGAACACTTGTTGCATTAGCTACAACAAAAGGATGGACTTTGCATCAGATGGATGTGAAGAATGCTTTCTTACATGGTAAGTTACAGGAAGAAGTATACATGGACCAGCCACAAGGATATGAAGATTCAAAGCATCCAGGGAGGAGATGTTGGAATACAAACTTACAAATGGAGGATTAAACAATGAAAAGCACAAGAGGATGGAAGGGGCAAGGATGAAAGGGAAACCTCCATAGATAAATATGGAGCCAAAGGGGATCCAAAAAATTCCTAGTCATGCTCTAAATACCTTGTAAACATACCTTTTTCAATATGTACAAATATTTTTATTGTAAAAATCCTCCACCTTGCCAAGGAGTCCTTGAGCCTCTAGAGTGATATCCTAAGCCTCTATAATTTTCTCAAATTTTTTGGATCTCAAATTGGATATCAAATGAAGGTTTATGACTATTTTTCAGTTAGAGTGGGTATCAGAATGTGAACACGGCTATAATCATTCAAAATTCAAAACACACCTGCTAAAAAACAAAAAAAATGTCAAGTATCGTGTTCTCCCACGGTTGAGTATCGCGATACTTCCCAAGTATTGTGGTCTCCTGTGGTTGAGTGTCGCGATACTTCACAGAGATCGTGTATCATGTTTGACCGATCGCGATACTTCACAGAGATCGTGTATTGTGTTTGACAGATCGCGATACTTCATAGAGATCGTGTATCGTGTTTGACCGATCGCGATACTTCACAGAGATCGTGTATCGTGTTTGACCGATCGTGATACTTCACAGAGATCGTGTATCGTGTTTGACCGATCGCGATACTTCACAGAGATCGTGTATCGTGTTTGACCGATCGCAATACTTCACAGAGATCGTGTATCGTGTTTGACCGATCGCGATACTTAACAAATATCGTGTATCGTGTGAACTCAAGTGTCATGTATCGTGTCTGCTGAGTATCGAGTATTGTCTTTATCCAAGTATCGAGTATCGTCTTTCGTGAAGTATCGTGTATTGTCTCGGATAGATATCGTGTATCGTCTGAGTCAAAGGTCGAGTATCGTGAACTTTTTTGGAGGTCAAGTATCGTGACTTGAGATTTCATAGTCAGTCCTTTCCTAGCCAAATTTTTCTAGGATTCTAACCTTGAGTGAAGAACTCTAGAAGTTGGAGGTTGGCAAGGTTAAATAGAACTTTAAAGTGGATGAACCTAAGATCTGGGAGAACCCTAGGAAGCCGAAGAAGTGTGATCTCTTCTGTAGGAAGTGTAGCCAAAAGAAATCCTACACTACGGGTGCATTGGCAAACAGCACCATATTTATTACAGGTAAATCCTTCTTTTTGTCCAACACCATGGCGTAGAGAAGCATGAGAATTTTTGGAAATGCAAAAGAATGGTGCTATCATTAAACAGTGGTTAAACTATCCACTGCTTCCAAGTCCACCGCATAAATATCTACCAATGGAGGATTATATGTTTAAGACCATCGAGTTTTGGTTACACAATTATGCAACAGTACCAGATTTAACTATCAAAATGACAAATAAAATACTCAATATGATACTTACAGTATTGAAGGTCTTCAAACATGCGGCATATACATTTTTGAACTTCATTGGTATTAATCAGGGAACATACATTCTTGTTTTTGATTTGTCTATTATGCCTAGCCGCCCTACCATAATGGCTTATTATTCAAGACTCATGTTTTTGCTAAGTACCTATATGCAAACTTTCGAAGAAGCGTTTTTTACAAGATTTTTTGAAATCGACTCAGAAATCTTTTTAAAGATGTCATCCAACTTGAATGCCAGATTAGTGGCATATGAACTGAGCTTCTTCGCTGACCACAGACAACCACCTAATGATGGCGTAAAAGCTGAACAGTGGAAACAACTAATGATACATGAAGCCAATTTGCTTAATGAAACAGAGCAAAAAGTGTATAGAACATACTCCCGTCGACTCTCAAAGCCTATCGAGGACGACAGAGTCCAGGAGGGGGGCAGTGTTGAGGGAGAATCAAGCAAAAAGAAGAAAAGAAGACGACATCGCAAGAAGCTTCACTAAAAAGGTAATATTTGAAGACATATCTCTGCAAGAAGCCCCGCAGGGGTGCAACACCCATCTCTGCACAGAGCCCCGCAGAGGCACATATCAAGGAAAAAGCACGTAGGTGGAAGGAGGAACCAAGGCCAGGAAAGTATCCATGAAGAAGTGCAAGAAGATATCCAGTGGTTCCGAAACCACAAGAGGGTGCTTCAACCTCTTGATCTTTGGAAGGTCCAGATCGAAGGCTGAAGGATCACATCCTCATACCTTCCACTGGTGGCGTGCGTGGCAACCCGACTTATAAGGCAAGACAAATGCATCAAGCCCAGAAGATGTAAAACAAGAATCAAGAAGAGGCCATCAAAACTGAACACATGTTTAACAAACAGGCAGAATTGACCAAGGGTTGCGAGCGATGAAAAGAAAAGAACAGGCAGTACAAATCAAGCACAGGACCATTAAAACGGAACACCAGCCCAACCAGGCGGCAGAACTGACCAAGAGATGCGTGCGGATAACAAGGGAAAGACAAGAAGTAAAGCCTGTCAAGGGACGACAGAGACAAAGAGGGGGAGAGTGTTGCAGAGCAAAGAGAGCACAAGGCAGAGAAAAAGATGGGCCCCAAAATTTTTCCGATTTGGACACCCAATTTTTGTATTATAACCATTCTTGTAATATATTTTCCGATGTAAATGCACTAGAGGAGTCCTCTAGATGCATCCCCACAGAAGATTAGAAGCTTACCCATGTAAATTAGTAGGAAATTAGTCTTTTAGTGAATAAAGTACCGGTCTCTTGTGTGAAAGGACCATTTTTAGGGCACAAGTATATAAATCAATTTGTGACTCTTTGTAAGGACTTTTTGCCATTGTGAGAATCAAGAGCACAGAATTTCGAATTTGTGTCTTCTCCTCTCTGTATCTTCTTCTTTGTGAGCTTGTATGCATGTGTGTTGCTTGGAAAGAGTGTTAGGAAGTGTTGTCTATCCATGAAAGTGTTTGTTTACTGTTATTAAGGTGTGTGCGAAGTGTAGGAAAGTTATTCCCGCGACTCAATATTTTGCTCATAACTTGAAGTAGAAGCGTCAGAATTGAGTGAAAATACTGTCATTGGATGCGTCTTCTTGAGAGCTTCGAAATGCATATGTTATTCGCTATATTCGGAGTTCGGAGCTGAGAGAAAAGCTCAATTTACTGTTGGCTTCTGTTCCAAGTATCGTGACACAATGACTGACAATTGAACCTTGTTTGGATTAGTCTTTGCCTTGTTTGCACTCTTTGAGTAACTCATTTGCATTGATCGTCATTTGAATGCATGTCTTCATACACTCGGCTAGGTTTGATACTCATCGGATTGATAATTAAAGCGTGAATCCCCATTATATGCACTTGAGGGGGATTGAGATATAATCTCTTTCTCCACAAGTCCCTAAGTTGGTTCTTAGGTACACAGTTCTAGTTATTATCCATAATCTTATCTCCTATCTTACTAAAAGATATGATCAGTTATAGAAGCTACTGAAAGTAGACTTTGTTTGATTTGTGGAACATACAACACATTTGAAATCTTTCTGATATCCCCATTAGAGTTAATGAAAGAAATCGTACCTTCACCTCTGCAGGACAACTTGCATTCTTGCCTACCTTTACAATGATGGGTTCCTTTAGAGGTTGTAACAAACTATAAAGGTCTTTTCTACTCATCATATGAAGAAATGCACCACTGTCCAACACCCATGAGTCATCCGTTCTTGAATCTTCGATCGAGGAGCACACCTCTATTGTAACAAATAACTCAAGCCCTGTTTTTGTTGTGTTGGCAGACTCCTTGCCTTTTCCACCTTTTGAAGAGCCACTCTTCTCTTCTACCTTCTTGATGTGATAATTTTGGATTGTGTCCTTTCTTCTTGCAGTGGAAACACTCTCCCTTGATCTTCTTTTTGTCATTCTTCTTTTTGTCTCCATATTTTGAAGAGTCTGATTTGCCTCCTTTGGCATTTGCTATGAATGGAGCATCTCCTTTGTTGCCACCACTCATTATCTTGAGCCGTAGCTCCTCCTCCATGAGTAAGGTACTGAATTCTTCAAAAGTTAGTGATTGAGTTATGAGTTGAGTATTAAGAGCAGTTACCAAACCATCAAACTAAGGTGGAAAAATTCAAAGACAATGTTGAGCTAGCCCCTCACTTGACTTTTGTACACCTGCTCTTGCCATTTGATCTTGTAGATTCTTTATGCGAGTGATAAACGTCTTTGTAGTCTCCCCATCAGCAAACCTTTTTGTTGCTAGCTAATTCTCCAAGTTTTGAATCCATGTCTAATGATGAGTTTCATATTGATTTCTCAATATATTCCATGCTTCACATGCCTTGGTAGTATGTTGAATGAGAGCCAAAACGCTATCAGAAGTACTTGTAACTAGAGCATAGAGTGTATTTTTGTTTCTACATTTCCAAGAATGTAGAAGAACATCATCAGGAGGAATCATTAGACCAAGATTATTTGGATCATGTGTTGGGGCTCCTGATCAGTCCCAAGAACAATCTCCAAAAGCTCATATGAATCAAGGATAGAAGTGATTTTAAACTTCCACATGGTGTAGTTCGCACCATCAAGTTTACCTTCTGTGAAGGCTGGTGGTCATATCTGCAACATTGGGATGACTGGCATCACTACTGCTCCTGTATATGCTACACCTACTCCTATTGAAGAACCTCCTTGATTCCTAGTTATAGATGATGACATACCACTTGACATCTTCTCTCTTTTGTTGTTGAAACCTCTGCAGCCTCAGTGTTTTTGCTTCTGCACCACTCAAAGCCTCATGTGCTCTGATGCCATGTAAGAAAATCGTTGATGTGTTTAGGTAGTGATGTGTGTGAACACTCTAGGATCGTCGAGGCACTTCTTTCCCTCTTTAGGAGGTTTTTTCCTCCAAATTGTATATACGGCTATAGCCATAATGGGTTACGTATCTTTGTACATTCTAGTGGTAATACATTCAGTATTGTGTATTGTGCTCCAAGCTTCTTCTTCCTTGTGTTGTTCGCATGCTTCTTCAGACGTCTAACTCCAACAATTGGTATCAGAGCAGGTCACCACTTCATCCAGGGCATCGTCGACACTCCTCCAGACACAATCTCAAAATCGCACGAAAATTGGTGAGCATACTCAAGGTGATTAGGAGATAAAAACTGCTTCACTCTCTGGTGTTGAAAGCGTGATCTGATCTCGTTTCGACCTCCAAATGCACTATCGTAGTGCTTATGCGGGCTATGTCCTCTGTTTGTGCCAAAGATATATGCAAGTTTCAGTTCGCCAATATAAGTGTCTCAAAATCTACTACAAGTTTAGCAGAACTCCTCAGGGGTAGCTGTGTTCAACTTTTTCAGATATTTTTGCATCAGGGTATTTTAGTCAGTGTCCATGGTTGAAAGCAGTGATGTATTTCGTATGTCGGCTGCAGAGGATAAGTTGGATGGTACGAATTACCCATTGTGGGCTTATATGATGAAAAACGTCATATTACACTTGCAAATACAGGTATTGAAGTTGATGCTGATGGCATTGAAGATGGTGATATTCTATAGATTCCTATTCGTGCTACAGTTCCTGTTGCACCCACTGCAGAGCAAATTCATTGGGATGGTAGAGATGCTTAGGGACATGCATTGATAGCCTTATTGTCAAATGTGCCATTATTCCTCACATTTGCTCTTGCAGAATAGCTAAGGATGCTTGGGATACACTTACCACATTGTACCAAGCTAGGAATGAGGCTCATGTTGCTTACCTCCAAAAACAGTTGGAGAGTGAGCACATGAATGAAGGTGATTCTATGGATAGTTTTTTAACAAAGATCAAGGATTTGAAGGGATAATTGATTTCTGTTGTTGAAGTCCTTCCTAATAGTTCACCTATGCAAACTATTTTGAATTGTCTTCCCCACTCGTATCAGAGTTTTGCTTCTACTCTTCGTTTGATGATGAAAGGCAATCCAAATGCCTTAACATTTGAAGAGTTAGTTTCCGTTCTATTGCAGGAAGATCAGTCTAGGCAGAACAGGCCTATTATGCAAGTTGCAGATCAAGCTTTCTTGGCTAGTGAGAAGGGCAAAGGTAAATGGAGCTCATTAGTAGTAAGCAAAAATCTGCAAATGCTGCACATTTGAAAAAGGAAGACAAAGATGAGAAGAAATTAGAAAAGAAAAATTTGTTTTGCAAATACTATAAAGGAAATGATCATGTCGTTAAGAGCTATCCAAAATTGGCTGCTAAATAGGAAAAGAAAAAAGAGGCCAGAATGGTTGTTGCAGAGGCCTCTACATCGAAAATAGAGTCTTCTAATCTTGTGCAGAATGAAGAATGGGCATTTACTACTATTTGCAATTTTGACCCATCTTCTCATGAGCAGTGTATGACTGCAGTATACTCAAATGTTTGGTATTTTGATAGTGGGGCAACCAAACAGATTACCTCGCAATGCAATTTCTTGACTTCACTTGAGCCTACCCCTACAGGAAATACTGTCACATGTGCCAACAACTCCTCTTATCCTGTCATGGCAGTTGGTAAGATCATTTTGACTACTGCTAATGGTAGTTCTTCACATTGTTGGATGCTCTATTTGTGCCAGGGATCAAGAACAATATGTTATCAGTTTCAGCTTTAGCCAAGATTGTCTTGGCTGTGAAATTTATTGATGACAAATGTATAGTTCATGATCTGTCAAATGGCGGCATGATTATTGCTTCTAGCATTTTAAGTCGTGGGTTGTATAAGCTCATAAACTATGAAAGTTCTATGAATGATTCAGCATGTGTAGTACATGATTCTCAAGCTATGTCAGATGTAAAGCGCATGCATGCATTGGTCATCTGAATTTTGCTAGTTTGCTATGCTTGCAGAAATCTCAAATGGTGTCCGCTTTGCCCAAATTTGAGGCACCCAGAAAACATGTCTATGAAGGCTGTATTTTGGACAAAAGGAAACGTTCCTCCTTTCCAAAATATGGTTCAGCTCGAGCTACTTAGAAATTTAACCTTGTTCACAATTATGTATGTGGTCCTATGCAAGCACCCTCTTTTGGAAATTAAAATTACTTTGTGACTTTCATTGATGATTTTTCCAGGCATGCATGGGTATATCCATTGAAAGCAAAGTCCGAAGTGTTTATGTGCTTCAAACAGTTTTTGGTTTTGGCTAAAAGTCTTTCAGCATGTAAAATGGGCACCCTCCGTTTTGATCAAGGGGGGAATATATGTCTTCTGACTTTAATGCATTTCTGACTGAATATGGGATAAAACATCAGTGTGCAATGTCGTATACATCTCAATAGAATGGCGTTGAACGGAAGAACAAGTCACTCATGGACATCGCGAGGTGTATGGTCAAGAGTCAAGCTTTACCACATAGTTTCTGGCTTGAGGCTGTCATGTTTGCAACATATGTACTTAACACGTGTCTTAGTAAAGCACTGCAATCTATCACTCCACATGAGGCTTGGATGGTCGCAAGCCATCTGTTGCTCATCTACATGTTTTTGGTTGTTTGGCATATGCATTAGTGCATGAACAACAATGCAATTTTTGAAATGTTGTGCTTCATCAAACAAAACAGGCTCATTCTCATCACAGAGACTAGAGGCATCCATAGCATAGCAATCTGATGCAAAAGAGGCACTATGATACCATTTTTATTATAACATCATATTCAAATTGCATAGAAGCCATCCAATTTTTGAAATGTTGTGCTTCATCAAACGAAACAGGCTTATTCTCATCACAGAGACTAGAGGCATCCATAGCATAGCAATCTGATGCAAAAGAGGCACTATGAGAGCTTGAACGAGTACGATATGATAGAGGTGCATCTAATTTGCTATCACACAAAGTCTGCACCAGCCATTTTGGCATAGTTTTTGCTTCCTCAATATCATCTCTCTCATCAAGTGCATCATGTAAATTTGCATCCGAAATGGAATGATCTGCATCATCACATGAAACTTGTAAAGGATGAGAAGTTGCCTCATTAGGACTAGCATTAGATTGTCCACCTAGAAAAAGAGGCAGCAAAGTATCATACATGTCTTTGGAGCTAACAAATGTCTCCTTCATACATGAAACTAAAGGTTGAATAGCATCTTTCACAAAAGCAACATCACAGCTAACCAAAATGCGTTTAGTCTGGCTGTTATGCAATCTAAATATGATGTTATAATAAGAATGGTACCTAGTCTTTATGTGACTTGTCTCCTGGCAAGAAGGCCATTGACACTAAGTGGGTATACAAGCTGAAGTGTAAGCCTGATGGAACAGTTGATAGGTATAAGGCTAGGCTTGTTGAAAAGGGTTATGCATAGGAAAGAGGCATTGATTTTGATGAAACCTTTGCTCTTGCTTGACGAATGACTAGTGTTCATAGCATATTTGCACTTGCAGCTCATCATGGTTGGAATGTACATCAGTTGGACATTAAAACAACATTTCTTAATGGTGACTTGCATGAAGAAGTGTATGTTCTTCAGCCCTGTGGCTTTGTGCAGAAAGGGCAAGAAAACTAGGTGTGGACATTAAAGAATGCACTATATGGTTTAAAGGAAGCACCACATGCTTGGTATAAAAAGATACATGCCTATCGGTTTGCACATGGTTTTGAAAACAGTCCAGCTGAAAGCATATTATATGTTAAGCGTGCTAATGATGAGCTTCTGATCATTGTTGTGTATGTTGATGTCATGCTACTCACTGGTCCTCATGACATGCATATTGCTGACTTTAAGCCTGATTTGCATGCCTCATTTGAGATGTCTAATTTGGGGCACTTGCATCATTATTTGGGCATTCAATTTATGCAAGTTGATGGTGGAATGGCTTTGTGTCAAACGAAATATATTGACACATTATTCTAGTGTTTTGGCCTTGAAGACAATAAGCCTATTTCCACTCCTATGGAGACAGGTTTAGGATTCAGTCATCATGATGCTAGAGATGCATTTGATGTTTTTTCTAAAAGCATCTGTTGGATGCTTGGTTTACTTATGCATTACTCGTAAAAGTTTCATACTTATCATGGACATTATTACTCAACCAAGGAAGCATCATATTATATGGATTATGGTCACTTTGATGATGTTGAATTTATAGGAGTAATAGTTTGGAAGCTATTACTCTTATTACTTTAGATTTGCTTTCCCAAGATTCTTAAGAGCAAGTATATGCAAAAACAACACATATGGATGACTATGTACATAGTAAGTACATAGGTGCTAGTGGGAGCGACCATATGTAATAATCTTTTCCATACACATTCCAATGATATTTGGAAGACAAAATGAAGGAACCTTAAGATAATAACTACTCTTTTGAAGTAGTGATCGAACAAAAAGGATTAGTTAAGAGAGTTCTAATAAAAAAAACTCACATCTATACATCTATATAAGCAAAGAGGCAGAGGTCGAAAACTCATCTCATATGTGCCTTCGCTCTTCTCATAGATTTGCTCAAAGCTCACAAAAACATATCCCTCTCTCTCTCTCTCCATGTAAAACTAATGGTTCTAACCTAGACTCACTTTTCTTGCAATCAACAATAAGAATGCTCTATACTGATCTTTAAACATATTTTTATCACACATTTGAAATAAGAATTTTCATGAATGCTAGCCACATTCTTGGTGTGATCACTACTTGTGATGAATTGTTCCTAGGGATCTATCTTTTTTTTTTTCAAACCAACTTCAAAAGTATTGAAAAAGGAGAGAAAACAAGAGAAGGCGATACAAAAGAGGCCAAAAGCCTTAATGTCTTGCCTAGGGGAAGGAGGCAAGGAAAACTATTCGAATAAACTAAGGAGCTTTACGATGGCTTGATCTCCTTCATGTGGGAGTCATTTGCTTTTATGCATGTTTTGCTCTATAACAAAGACTCGGTGCTGCTTGAAAGAGGGGAGCTCTTGGTGAAAAAAGGATGCCAAAGATCTTTGAACCTGAGATCCCATCAGATCCAAGACCAATTCAAGCACTTCCTATTGAGATCTTGAAAGAATTTTGGTGGAATTCAAAAATGTAGAAGTTTGAATATATGATGGAAATCTCGCATAGTGGGCCAGGAATTATCAAAGCTTTCTTGGTCAATAGAAGTTGTTGGGAGTCCGACAGAGTTAAGTTCTAAATAACGATGTGTATTCCCTTTTTTGTTGGCTTTTTGTTTAAATGTGCATTTAATATCCTAGACAATATTCTAAGTATTACATTGAAAAATAAGATCCCAACTGATAATTCACGTTCCCCTTATAAAGCCCTCGCCTTTGGTTTTCCAACCATCTATTCTTCACCCTGCAAAGCTTTTTTTTCCTATACGAGCTTTGACATTTGAAATCCCTCACCCAGACATCCCAGTGTCTCAGAGGCAGGAAATGAACACTGGCCCCATGCCAGAAACCTGACTGCAGTAACCACCAAGCCAAGGTTGAAGTATGACACCAAAAACAATGATGATGAGCTAATAAAATAAGCTCGACTGTGCCATGTAAGAATTTTCTAAATTCATGTATCCCTTACTATTTTGTCCAGGAAAGGACAAATGGTCAAATACGTATCTGTTGTAGCAATATAATTAAAGTTGATAAAAAAACAAGCCTAGTCAGCAGCACCGACATGGTCATTTAGTCCTATCAGTGCTAGGGCATCAGATGAAACAGTTTGACCATTATGTCTAGGTGTTCTCTTTATCTCTGCATTCTCTGCTTTGTTTTGTCAGAACTTCCTCTGCATTGGAAGTGTTCTTATGCTTTAGATTTTCCTGTGTACACTTCTTCCAATGAAATTGTCCTATGTAGACTTCTTCCCTCTATCCATGAAATTTTGATAAGATGTGTACGAAATGTGTACACCTTTCAATTAAATCTAGATTTTTTTGTGTACACCTTCGAATTATTACATTTTCCTATGTACACTTCTTCCCTCTATCCTTGAAATTTTATTTAAAAGAATCCAAAATGTGGCAACAACTAGTGATCTGAAAGAACGAAGAAGCTATGCCACTATGATATACACTAATGAAGAGCTACGAGGCATTGATCCTCATTAGAGCTCCTAACATGTTTTCTCTGGATGGCCTCTCAAATAGAACTTGATTACTGCAAAATGAAGCATGGTTTTTCACCAGACCCCATGTGCCCTAGATGTCAAATTGTTGCCGGTTTATGATTGCAGAGATTAACATACAATACATACTACATTGTTCGACATCTACCATATATTCATAATTGAGGGATAGACATCCTGCATACTTGATTTTTGAGATTTCCCTTATTCCTAGGGTGGGTGTTAAATTACTTTATTTCAGCTTTTTAAGCACTCAAATAATGAGGACTTCTGACCTCTTGAACTTGATGTTTTTCCAATTATTACATTAAAGCTCTTCAGCTCAATTATCCACTTCATTCACTTTCTTGACAAGCTGTGAAAGGAACCATTCTACACATTTCTCTTCCTATCCTTTAAAACCGAATGATTGCACTATATCTGATAGGAATCCTGAAAGTATCTATACAGTGTACTTCAACTTCTGAGCATCAAAATTACTACACCCACGAAGAAAAAAGAAAGACCCAAACAAACAAACATATGGAAAAATTGGAAGAAAACTGTCAACTGTAAGACCGACATTGAAGCATACAATACTCAGTACAAGCTCCTCTTCTCACTACCATTGTCTCTGCTACACCTCTCCAGCTTCTGAAGCGCTTCAATGAGCCGCAGCTACAGGCAGCAAATAATAGACATCCGAGCTGATGGCCTCATCAACTCCCATGTTTTAAGGTATACATGAGAAAAACAATGGAGCCAATAAATGACTAGTGGACAATATTTCAGTCAAACTGTAGCTTGGGATGACGTGGCTGGCTAATCATCAAGAGACAGCAGCAGGAAAGTTATCATTTGTTTATACCCATGCAGACTGAAAGTCCTTGGAAACGTACGTTACATATAGGCACCAACGTAACTCTTAAGCTTAAATTCTACATTGTGGTCCATCATACAAAAGCCAAAATCCTGTACACACATCAGAATCTAGTGACTTCTGGACTGCAAGAAAATGCAAACCCCCACAGGCTCTCTTTGAGGCCTCCCAGGCATCTGCCTCTTGATCTGATTGTCGACTTCTTCGATAAT
>CM035426.1:136387680-136410180 GCA_020310875.1 Ceratopteris richardii | reverse complement strand
GTTGTATATTATTAGAAAGCTCTTGAGGAGTACTTTCCCATGAGCCAATAATTTTTTTTTTACCATCTTTGACTAAATTATGACAAAGTACCAAATTAGGATTGCTGGCTTTTTGGCAAATTTAGGGTACTCTGACATTGTTTTCTGACAATTCTTTAGAGGATCTACCAAAGTTATACACATCTTTCCTTACAATTTTCTTGAGGTCTTCACATCTTATGACATTCCGAAGCACTGAAGAGCAGCCAATAGCCTCGCCAAGCAAAACTTGCTGCCAGGTGATTGATTGATCTAGCATAAGGATTTTTCGGACACATTTCCAAACATTCGCACTCTTCAGGTAGGAGTAAAAGAGATGACCGATATTTTGTCCTCCATTAAAGCATCTTATACACGAGGGGCACTATAGATTTTATTAGCTCTTACATTGTTCCAAATCCAACAATGGAGGATTGGCCAAACAATTGCCTTCTTGTACTCTTGGAGGGGGTGCCACAACTCTTCAAACTTGTATTTCCATCTGATCCAAGTACATTTGGTGCGATATTTTTTGTTGAGAATGCGATGAATTTTCATATTTTTCTTGAATCTAGGAATATCATCAAGCTTGTTACCTTTATTCCACTTTAATCCCCTTGAATGCGAAACATCTTGCCCATGCATAAGGCGAATCTTCAAAACATCCCAAGCACCAATATCTGTCTCAATAAACACCAGCCATCATTATCCAATCTAGGACTTGGGTTAATGTCCTCAAACATGATCGTGTCTCTCCTATCTTGATTCCAAAGCTGCTTCCACTTGCCAAATCCTTTGGACCAGAGTTTCTTGGCTCTTAGGATGTTCCCTTTCTCGACTTCCTTTGCTAGAAATAGGGGACAAGATAAAATGATTCTAGACTTGATAAAGTTCAAGGTTTTGGTACTTGATTTATTTCAAGGTTGTTGATTCCTATTTGGACGATATCTAGTCTTACATCTTGACCACTAGATTGTGTATACACTTTGTGTTGGACCTCTGGATGGGAGTTTGCAACTATTTTCCTGCAAGGAGGTGTCCGGCCAATGTGCCAATGTGTACTGGGACCAGCTAGTTCAGTGTGAATTGGGTCATTTCACTTGAGTCCTTTAAATAGGACTCAAGACCTCTCCTTTGGCATTCTTGGCATTTGCCAGGACTAAACTCTTTGCCTCGTATGGAAGGACCTCATCACCCGTTCTAGTGGGGGATTGGTGGTATGGGACACAAGTCCTCTCGAGGTGGCTGCCCATCGTGTACTGTAGACTCCCTGGCTAGGGGGTGAGTCCATATACGCTCTATGGCTGGGAGGTGAGTCTGATGTCCGCCCTTCTATTTGTTTGTGAATTTGGCTTGTGACTTGACTTGTCTAGTAGGGAGGATCTTGGAGGTTCTAACACGACTCCGCCTCCAAGTTAAAAATCAAATAGATTTGGATGGTCAAATCTTGTCAAAGGGCTGGTCAAAGTAGTCAAAATGATAAAAAATTGACATAAATTCTTATTACATATTGTGATAGTACTCATCAAGAGCTACATAAATTCTTATTAGATATTGTGATAGTACTCATCAAGAGCTATACAATGGTATATAACACTTACGTAGTTGGCTACATATGGCGGTTAAAAAGACAAACCCTAATTTTCAAACAATATGTGAAAAGCACTTTTAATGTGAAAATCAATGTTAAAATATGATTTAAATTAGCAAATATTAGTCAAAGGTCATTAATAACCTATAAAAATGACAAAAATGCAAAAAAAAACCCCAAAAAATTAGGGTTTCCGGATTTCTTGGCAAGAAATTGGGCACGAATTATGAAATGATGATTTTATGCTTTTTCAACATTGGAAAAGCATGGATATGCAAAGAACAAGTTGTGGGCACTTGGATTATCACTTCTAGGGCTCTCGTCATGAGCTTGTGGAGGAGGAGTTCCTTCACTTGAAGAAGGTGGAGTTGTGTGCTCTTAATCATCTTCAAGGTATGCAACAACTTGAAGCTTACCTATTTGAGGGAGATCATGTTCGGCTTTCGAGACTCTGGACTTATGCTTCCACATCACTTATGATATCTTGTAACTTCATCTACTTCATCTTGGAATATATTGAACATACATGGAGCATGGCTCCTTTTAACTCTCTCATGTGTTGTCTTCTCTACCTATTGTCTCTACTTTCTCTGTCTTTATATTGATTATGGGCCTATAAACCAACACTTTGGTACTTGGGTACATAATGAATTCTTGTAGTCATATACTTGCCTAGCAAGTATTGCTCCTATCTATATTTCTAAGGGTTTCTTGTTAAGTACATTGGTATCAAAATTCTAGTTCCTTGTGTAAGCATTTAATTATTTAAAGAGCAACCTAATTCCCTTGCTTTTGTGTGTGTAAGTATTACATTTACTGCAGTGTAACAAAGAACTTCTACATGAAGGGTCAGACATACAATTGTGCAAGATTAGTTCTTCTCTTAGAGTTTTTAGTTTTGTACTTAGTGTACATGAACCTTATCTTGTTAGAGCCTTCCAATGAGAGATCGTGATTAGTCCAATATCTTAGATATGTTCTCTTCTGACAAGAAATTTGAGAAAAGCTCCAACTATCCTTTTTGGTGTTTCATGCTCAGTTAAAGATTTGTGTGAAATTGTCTAAAGTGACTTACCACATTTGGGAAGACCTAGGCAAACACCCAATAGAGGTAGAAGATGAGATGCAGTTAGAATGAAGAAGCTTCTATATCTATTGAAATTTGAACCACAAACTCAACCTGGAAATAAGTCTCCTTGAGTGACCTAGCCATAGCTACTAAAGCAAAACACAAGGTAAAGGCAAGATTATATGCATTGTCAACTAAATCACATGATCTCTTTTACATTCCATTGTGGACTCAAATTTGATTTTGTTTTTAATTTTGGTCCTATGTACCATATCTATCAATGAGAATGTATTACCTTGGATATGCTCGAATCATCCTAATCCCCTTCACATTGTTTTGAATCTTACAGTGTATAGCTAAGTTGCCCTTTCATTGTAGATTATCCATGAATCATCCAAGAAAGGCCAAATGACCAAAATATATGTGGATATGATGTAATTATATACAATATGAAAATCCCCTAGTGACCTTGGTCAAGCCATTATGTGACTCCAATTAGCCAAGAAGGGATCATAAGACCACGTGTTTTTCTATCTGTTATCATCACCTTCACTGTTGTTTGCCTTGTCTTGTCTCAAACTTCTTTTTTTTTCTATGCTTTCTCTCTACATGTGCATCCTTTTCCCTGGTTTACTTTCACTAAACAGCAGTTGAGATGCTCAAAGGCCAAAAATATAATGAAACTGCTTCAGATTTTCAGTTCCACTGTAGCAGGTTTCACCCGTGACCCCTATAGCATGATATGATATGAGATTTTACTCATTTTTCTTTATGGAGATTTGTGCTAGTCACTTCCATTAACATATATCTCTATTTGAAAATTTTCCTTGATTTCCAATTGGCATGGTTGAAAATGTTTCCTGAAGCTACCCTCATTAATACCAGTCTCTCCAATCTTCTTTCTTCCTACACTATTACTGATTTGCTAATAAAAAATCCCTATTTTCATATAACATGCCAGATATCTTTGCACCTAAATCCCCATAAATATTTCCTAGTTTCTCACAGATTATTGATTTTTCAAGAGTTTCTCAAAGCTTTATAAATATGGTATTAAACGAATATAACATGTGCTCTATTCTTCATTATTGGGCTCAATAAGAGAAACAGATTGAACTTAATGCTGAAATCCTCTAGAATTGAAAACAAAGCTCTGATAACCTGATATTGGAAGCTGCACAAATGCCCATTGTTCACCACGAAGATTATCAGGGAGCTCAGCAGGAAACGATTCCTCCAGTTGCATAAGTGGAGGTGCATTTGCCTGAAAGCCAGGGTGCTTTCGGTAAACAGAATCATATCTCTCATCTAACCAGCGTATCAATGAGAAACACTGCACAATAAAAAAATTTAGTGAAATTGAAACGCATAAAGAAACCATCAAATATAATCAATCCATAACCAAGAAGGAAATACCCTGCGACTTGGTACTGCCTGTATATCCAGCTCTGTACAAGCTTTGGTCACAATATTAGTCATCTGGGACCTGCATGACTCTCTCTCTCTCTCTCTCTCTCTCTCTCTCTCTCTCTCTCTCTCTCTCTCTCTCTCTCTCTCTCTCTCTCTCTCTCTCTCTCTCTCTCTCTCTCTCTCTCTCTCTCTCTCTCTCTCTCTCTCTCTCTCTCTCTCTCTCTCTCTCTCTCTCCCCAAAAAAAAGAAGAAATTATTCACATGAAGATATCCAAGGAAGGAAGCGAGATCACAAAACTAAATGACTCAAAAGGAGGAAATCCAGAATGACTCAAAGATTGATATGCAAGACCACACAACCCAAAACAGTTGGGTGGAAGAAATAAGTAAAAACATTAAAAAGAGGTCAAGAAAGATGCAATAAAAAATGAATACATCCGTGTACAAGAAACATTTGAAGAGATGAGACTCAGACAGGTTCAACGTATGCATGTGAGAATCATGGGCCAACCTGAAGGCACATCAACCAAAATGGATGCATCACAGATATGTCGATAGTTGAGATATAGTGATATGATGCCAATACTCAAGCATGGAGAGTGGGGAAAGATAGTATAAAATCTCAAGCACTGATATTGCACGTGAGCTCAACAGAGGAGCAAATAGCTTTCTTCAAAAGCCGATCAACGTTATGAGGTCTTTGAGGAGCACCCTTATTTAGGGACGAGGACCTCACAAAGATGCAGATAGAACACAGAAGGGTATGTATGCCCCAGAGGGACAAGAGAGAAGGAAGGAAAGCCTTTATCGTGACGATAAGGTTTTCATAGATGGACACCCTACTAAATAGGGGTGTGCCGCCTATGAGACAGCATTTCATCACGAGTCACGACACACATCTCATGGGATTGGAACTGCAATGGAGCTTTATGGACATGACCAAATCATTTGGAGGACCTACTCGCAGCATATGAATTATTTATATCACAAAGAAACATGAGAACCTAGATAGGGGTTTACCCCATGTAACTGGATTTCAGTGGGAGTCCACTTTTAGAACCACTGCTAGGTAGGGCACTTCACGTGGGTTTCGCAATGTGGCGATTCTCTTAAGACCTAGCATCGAGAGACAAATCCAGATCTTGAGGAGAGACGATGAGGCACGCTATATGTGGATTCGCATTCACTTGACCAGGGAGAGATGGATATACATCGCCATATGCTATTTTCCCCTTGGGGGTCATCTCATGCTACGTACGATGGAGATATCCATGCTCAAGATACTGATTCACTGTAGCCCCCATTATCAAAGGACAGTGTGCATTACTCTACATTAGGTGATGTCTTCCTCCTCACGCACTTCAACGCATGTACACAATTTTGATACTGTGAGTCACATGCTATAAAGCAGCCCGATATCATGGAGAGTCTAGATGTGAATGAGATTGGGTCTTGCAAATCATCCGATGATATGGATCAAGATATGACGGGGTATGGAAGACATCTTGAGCTCTACAGTCAACAGCATCTTGTTATATATTACGGGATGCATAGGTGGCCAAGGTCAAGCATTTTCACTTGTTCTCCGCATGGAGGTGGACAGAGCACCATAGATTATATTCTCGGACCTATATCTAGAGTTTTCATTCATTCTCTTTCCATTGGTAAACGCCCACTAATACCACCATACACTTTACACATGAACTTTCTCATGTCTATGCTCACAATCTCCATACACAATTGTTCACACTCGATCCACATGGCCCCCTTGACACACTTAATTCACATATTACATATATCTTACACGACTCAGCTATACAAAGCTTTCCCCACTATACACATACGTTTCCATCACGCATCGCGACCATACCCCAAAGAAGCTGGTATGATGAGGCATTCCCTAAGCTACGACAATACCTCAAAGCTGATGAGGCCCTTGGTGATATCACACATGGATAGGCACAACACCGCATGCGGTCATTGACACGCCATAAAAGGCGAGAGTGGGAGGAGCATTAGTATTGGGACATATATCACTTGCTTATGAGTAGAGATTGCTCAGTTGCATGGCTCCATATACAAGAGAGGAGATCGTCCACCCATCCAGGATTCTATGAGATGGCATCATAATGCTGAAAGTTGGTATCAGATACCAAATCAACCACTCATACGGACACCTTAGAGTTCTCATCCAACTACTTCCACTTTCTTTACACACAAGAAGGTGAGAAGAGCCATTACATGACTTCAACATGGGAGAGCCATAGACCAGTGTGGTTTATAGGCTGAACATCTTATCTATGGTGAAGAGGTCTTGATACCGCTTATTACATGCCTCTTCAACCGAGCCTTGGTTGAGGGGTTCCCAACGTCGTGAACACAGCAAAGCAATGTACCTATTCACAAATCTAGGGATATGATGGATCCTAGCACATACCGAACTATCATGATTGGCCCCATATTGGCCAAGCTCTATGGAGCGATTCTCCAGGTGGAGCTAAGCACTTTGGTTGAGTAAGCAAGTTTTCGGGCTCCAAAGCAAGCTGGTTTTCGACGTGCTTTTCCCACCATTGATCACGTCTTTACATTGAGATGTCCAATCAATTAGGCATGGGCGAGGAAGAGGTCAAATGGTAAAAGATGTGTTGAAATAGGTAACAACATTGAACATC
Source organism: Ceratopteris richardii (assembly GCA_020310875.1). NCBI lineage: Eukaryota > Viridiplantae > Streptophyta > Polypodiopsida > Polypodiales > Pteridaceae > Ceratopteris > Ceratopteris richardii. The sequence continues at coordinate 136,403,420 of CM035426.1, read as the reverse complement.
CCATTGAACATGTGGGACATGTTAGATTGGGAAGTGAAAATGCAAGCAAGGTGCTATCAAAGATATTGCATCTTCCTTTAATCACAAAGAATTTGATTTCAATAGGTCAAATGGTAGAGAAGGGATTGCATGTCAGCTTCAATGACAAAGGATGCTTCTACTAGAAACTCAAATGAAGGCAACAAGTTGGAAGCTCAAGGAAGAAGAGAAGGAAGGCTTTTTACCTTGGACATCTCATCTTAAATTAGCAAGGTAATGCACGTTATGTTTTAAAATAGAAAGTTCGATGAGCTTGATCTTTGGCATAAGAGAATAGGGCATGTTAATGTGTCAAAGTTGAAGAATATGAATAGGTTTGAAGTGATAAGAAGCTTACCAAAATTTGAAGTAAATGATCTACATGAGTTTTGTAAAGCTTGTCAACTTGGAAAGCAAACCAAGCATCCTTTCAAAAGAGTGCATGTAGAGCATCAAATGTCGTGAAAGCCAAAGTAAGTCTCCATAGGTGGATCCATGTATTCTGCCACTTTCATTGATGATCGTTCAAGAAAAGTTTGGATCTATTGAATAGATAAAAAATAAGATGTGTTTGACATATTCCAAAAATTCAGAAGCCATTAAAGCACTAAGATTTAATGCACACTACTAATGAAAAATATCAACTACAATTTGTGTGTATGATACAAAAACACAATGTAGGCTGAATCTACGGATGCTAGTTACAAAACTTGAGTGAAAAGTGTGCCTAAGATGTATAAAATATGAGTGAATATATGCAAAAATAAGGATAAAGACTATTCCAAATAGTCAAGATCGCAAACTCGTAACCGAAATTAAGTCTTCATTGATGTAGAACAACAACAATGGTTCCTCCTAGTGTAATAGGCAAGGGCCTGGTACAACTACAACATAAGTAGAAACCCTAAAGTAGAAGCTACAACTCTCCAGAACGAGCATGCACACAATGGATGTGTGAAGAAGAACAAGATTGGCTATCTCCAAACTCCTTCAAATCTGCATGTACTCCTTAAGTCTTCTTTGATTTCTCCTCGAGTCCTCCTAGCTCATCACTCAAGCACTTAGCTAAAGTAGCTTGTAGACCATTGATCTAGATTGATCTTTATGGATGATTGAGGGGGCAAGTCGATCTCCTCCTTATATAGGAGTCCAAGATCCTCCAAAAAAGCATCCATGCCTCCAAAAAAGCAGGGCGCATGGATGAAAAGCAAGACGCTCAGCTTTTTTGCTTGATTTTGGTGAAAAGCAACTTGAAATGCAGGTGAAAAGCAGAATTAGGGTTTGCAATTTGAGGGCCAATATGGAACCAAAGGGTAAAGTGTTATATATCGTTTGAAAGCTCTCGACGAGTACTTTCGCATGGCGCAATAGAAGTTTTGCCCATTTTCTACCAGATTTTGACTAAGTCCTAAAATAAAGATTGCTGGAACATTGGAACTTTGGACATTTTGACATTGTTTTTCAACATTGTTTAAGCGTCTCACAAACCCCCTCGTTTTTTGAAAATCATCAAGCCCTTTAAATTTTAGGATTCTCTCTCTGTAGTGGGACATGTAGATTGACAATGGTCTACCTCACTGTGCCATCCTATCCCACTCATCCCAATTCCTTTCTTCTTGAGACTCATCCACCACTTATAAACTAGTGAAATGCCTCGCTTCGAGCACATGATACTCACAAAGGGTGCCTTTTAGTTGATGGTCATTCCACTTTTGCAAGAAAGAGTAGATTGCATCCTTATTTCTCTCTCGGTCATCCCCAATGAAGGTTGGTGACTTCAAATCTTTCAGGAGGGGAATCTCCCTAAAGCTTTCCCCTTTGTTTTTGCTAGGTTAGAGAGACTCCTTGCTAGGCATCTCATATATAAGAAGAGTAGTGATTTCTCTTTCCTTCCTAGTAAGGAAAGTGCTAACAGGTCTCTCCAAAGAGACCATTTGGGCTTTCAATTGTTCTATTGGAGAGGTCATGCTACATGTGACAGTCTCTATTCTTTGGGTTTGTCCTTTAAGCTCATCAAATTGTTTGTGTAAAAAACTCATCATAGAGCTCAGTGTATTGATCCTATTCTTGTTTGGTCCCTCTCATCTTTTGATCATGCCCTTCTAATGTTTTGGTTTTAGGTAGAGAAGTGTGTGCTATTTTTCCTTCACCCTCAAGTTTCGTGTTGTTCTCCCCCCCCCCCCAAAAAAAAAAATTTAAAAACTAGAGAGCTAAATGAAGATGGAAGTAAACTTTATATAACACAAGAGAGAATACAAGAGCACATTCCTGATAATCCAAGCTATCCAAAGCAAATTTGAAGCTATCCAAGCTATCCAAAGCAAATTTGAAGAGATCCTTGAGATAGTAAAGCTCTAATTTCAGCTCCTCGCCATGCCCAAAACAAAATTTCACATATCTAGTTGGCCCAAGAAAGATCTTAACACCATAAACCACTCAAAGTAGCTCCAAAAGTGACCTCAAAGCACTCAAAAACATCAAGAAAAGCACTAAACAACGTTTGACTTTTCTGCAATGCTCACGAGTCTTTAAAATGCACTCTAACACGTATACATCATCTCCACGATGCTAGCCCAAGTGATGAAAATGAAATCGAGCACCAAATGCTCCCAAACGGGGGTTGGAAGTGGGTTGACTAGTTCCTGTTGAAGTGTTACAGAGCTATTTTGACATGTCAAATCTTGTCCAAATTATAGAACATTTGTTGCAAACGGGACCTTCGAAGCTAAGCCTTGAAACAAGACAAAGATCTCTCAAATCCGATCTCTTATCACCAATCTATGACTCTCGAAAGGGGCAGGTATGGGTGTAGGTAAGTGAAACAAGAAAAAAATGAAAGAAAGGGGTCTTTACAAGCTCATAGATGCATCCATAGAAGCTTTTTCTGTCTAATTCTCTCATCCATTCCCATGTCATAACTGTAAATACATATATGAAGGCTCATGGCTCCAAAATTTCCTCGAAATCCTCCTCCAAATTCCACTTGAATTTCAAAAAAAAAAAAACAAGCGTTTTGTATTTGTACCTTGTTGTTGAAGAAAAAGATGATGTTTAAGCCTTCTACTCAATCGATGTCAACCGAAAGCAAACCAATGAGCTTCAAACTATCCCACATAGGCAGTTGAAACACTCCGACATAACACAAGGTTAGTAGTTAAAAAAGTTTCACTCAAACACATGGTGTAGATTATGAAGAAACCTTTCCTCAAGTGGCTAACAAGGTTACCATTATGACATTATTGGTGGTGGGTGCTTCCAAAAAATGATCTATTTATCAACTTGACATCAAAAATACGTTCTTGAATGATGAACTTCAAGAAGAGATGTATATGAGCCAACCAACAGATATGAGGATGGAAAGCATCTTGATTTTGTGTGTGGCGTTGAAGAAGACTTTATATTGCCTTAAGTAAGCCCACACATAACATAAGGTTAGTAGCTAAAGGTTTTACTCAAACGCATGGTGTAGATTATGAAGAAACCTTTCCTCCAATGGCTAGTAAGGTTACCATTATGACATTATTGGCAGTGTGTGCTTCCAAAAGATGATCTATTTATCAACTTGACATCAAAACTACATTCTTGAATGGTGAACTTCAAGAAGAGGTGTATATGATTCAACCAAGGAAAGCATCTTGATTTTGTGTGTGGGTTGGAGAAGACTTTGTATGGCCTTATGCGAGCCCCAAGGGCTTCGAATCAAAAGTTGGTGGATTACTTGAAGTGTGGATATCAACCAAGTGTGGATATCAACCAAGTGTGTGGGTTGAAGAAGACTTTGTATGGCCTTAACAAGCCCCAAGGGCTTCGAATCAAAAGTTCGTGGATTACTTGAAGTGCGGATATCAACCAAGTATGAATATCAATCAAGTGTGGATATCACAAAAGTGAAGTTGAACCATCTTTGTACATGATGATGAAGGAAACAAGGTTGTCTTCATATGCATCTATGTAGATGACCTAATATAATAGGGAATGATATTGCATGTATAAATACATCAAAAGAAAGCTTGGAAAGAAATTCAAAATCTCTGACTTAGGAGAGGTGAAGTATTCCTTGGTATAGGAGCTATTTATGCAAAAGAAGGCATCTATCTACTTCAAAGATACTTGATGGATGTCCTATACATATTCGGCATGACTGATTGCAAAGAGGTGACACAACCAATGGATTCAAATGCAAAAGTGAGTCTCAAAAGTGGTAAGAAGCTTGAGGACTCGGCACTATATAGAAGTATGGTTTGATCATTGATATATGCAACCATAACAAGGTCCGATCTAAGCTATGTTCTAGGTGTATTAGCTCAATTTATGCATGCAGCCACAAGTGAGAATCTTAATGCAGCCAAAAGAGTTCTTCGAAATATTAAACATACCATGGTCCATTAACCATGGATTGTTAAGTCCATAGAGTGATGCTCATTGGGCTAGATCAATTGATGATAGAAGGCCTACTTCAAGTTATGTATTTATGCTAGGCATAAAAACCATATCTTGGATCTCAAAGAAACAACCTACAGTTGCATTGTACTCTACCAAAGATAAGTATAGAGCAGTGACTCTTATTACTTGTGAAGCTATGTAGTTAAAGAAGCTCTTAAGTGATCTTGATGTGTAGGTGGAGACAATTCCCATCTATGGGAATAATATATCTAGTATTCATTTGGTAAACAATCCTATGTATCATGCTAGATGCAAGCATATAGAAGTGCACTATCATTTTGAGAGAGAAAATTTTGAGTAAAGATATGAATGTTCATTTTGTGCCAACTAAAGAGCAAGTTACTCACATATTTACCAAAAGCTTGGATGCTTCAAAGCTTTGAGAGTCCAAAAAAAGATAGGTCTTGAAGATATAGACACTGCTCTCATAAGCTTGAGGGGGAATGTTGAAAGTAAGCGTTCAAGCTTATGTGAGTATGACCTTGAGAAGAGTCAAAAGATGAATGAAGACACAAGGCACCACTTTATCCATATGGAGGGGATTAGAGCATCAAAAGTCACCAATGACAATGGAAGGACAAAGGACAAGCAATGGAAGGTCATGCGAATGAATGAAGAGCCTGAGGATACAAGGGAGGCACCACTTTATCCATAAGGAGGGGATTGGAGCACCAAAAGTCACCAATGACAATGGAAGGACAAAGGACAAGCAATGGAAGGTCATGAGAAGAGAAGATGCAAGGATAGATGAAGAATCACATGATCCCGAGCAAGTTTCTCCCTATACAAAAGGAGTTTTTGCATGATTTTTCGAGAAGAACTCAGGGAGAGTGAGAAAGAAGACCTTGATCATCCTTGCACCATATTATATCAAAATTCCTCATAATAGAGTGTTACAAGGCACATACGTATTCTAATAGCACATCTTTTTGTACACAATCCTTTTGTAGAAGCCATTTCTCTCCATGTATATATCCAATTCATGCATGTTATATCTTCTTGAAAACATCGTCTTCAATACTTTCTCTCATCCAAATATCTCTGCCAAATTCTTCTCTAATAGTTGATGAGGGTGATTCTTTTAAACCTCAAATCTCTACTTACCTTGAGTTGATAGGTAGTTTGTCTTTGGGCAATTAATTGCTTGGTCATTTTAACTCCAATTGGAGTGATTTATAGCTTGTTAGAAAGCTGGAAGAGTCTACTGTGTGTGGACAAAACCTCAATCATTGGATATCTAAGTTGTTCCTCGATCAGGCTTCCCGTAAACATGTGTCTGAAAGACAAATTCTAGGAGAAGTTCACTAGCTTTTGTTGTGCATATTGGAGTCAAACCCTCCAAATTAGCTATTCTAATGGTGCAATCAAGGTTACTTTCTTCTTTTTTGTATCAAAGACAGCCAACAACTTGAATATCCTTAACAAAGAGTAAACTATAGTCCGATGATAAAATGCACATGTCAAGAGATCTCTACATAAATCACATCATGAAAATCAAAATTGGGTACATTTGCTAGTTCAAATATTTTCACTCTGACTTTCATGATTGAATAAACAATCACTTATGACGATACTTTCCAACCATGAGACATGCTCAGACTAAGTAGAACATAGAAGTGCACTATCTCTAATGCCAAAATCTAGGACTCGAATATAGTATGTAGCTCTAGATCATAGCCATAACAAAAACTCATCCAATCTGCATATGATCCTCCTTGAGTTCTCCTAGCTCTTCACCCTTGAGCTTGTAGCTTTTGAAGCTTAAAACTTGATTCATGGATGAGTCCAAGAAGCCTTCTTCACATAGCTTTGATCCATCTATGAAAAGCTTTAGAAAAAAAGCTCTCAAAAGCAAGTTTTTCGCAAAAAATAGCGCAAAAACCTAAGAAAAGCTTTTTGTGGGTCGAATTAGCTTTTTGGAGCTTACTTTATGGTCGCCTTAAGCTTAGTCATCCATTGATCAGCTTTTCACACTTCAAATCTCAGCCATTGATAAGTTATGTGTGGAAAGCACTTTGAAAAGCAAAATTAGGGTTTTAATTTGGGGGTTCATATTGATGTTAGATGGTGAAGTGTTATAAATCATTAGAAAGCTCTCAACGAGTACTGTCGCAACAACCGACTCTTTGAGAGGAAAGAATTAAAAAAAGCAAGGGCTAGATGTCAAGGATCCCCCAATTTCAATCAAGCCATGAGAGAATGATGCATATCCCCATAAAAATAGAAATACCAAGTTCCAAACCTTGACCTCATTGTTGGATCTTGTTCACCAAAGATTTCAAAGAACATAAGCGATAACAACACAAGACAAGATGTTTTGCACATGTTTAGTGAGAAATCTAAGTTTACATAGTCGGTTGAAATTACAAAGGCTTGTTGAACTTTAGGGAGTGAGAGGGCCCTTTATTGTTGGTACAAGAAACATTGTACACACAATAATCCCTTCTAACACTTACAAGAGCAATATGTTGCAAGGAGGACAAAACAAAAAGCTTGATAATTTGATTATAAAAGTGTAGCTCTGTTGTATCCAGTGCAAACTAAGGATGGAGAGCTAGAAATTAACCAAGATGATGAAAAGAAATGATACAAGAGAATAGTATGTAATTAAAGCTTTTTTAACAAGAAAAAATAAATAAAGAAACAAAAAGTATTGTCTTCAAGCAAAATTAAAACCAATTGCCTTCGAGAAGTCCTTTCCAAGTGTCTCCTTCGGGTAGTCTAACCAATACTTTGTGGGATACGGGGGGTCCCATGGGTATTTTGCACTTTCGCTTGTAAATTCATTCTTTCAATCAATTCAAGCAAGGGAGATTAGGATTCCGCCAAAATTCCTCAAAAAACACACACACACACACAAAACAAAACAAAACAAAATAGCAAATTTTAAAATGAGAGGGATTCTTAAATAAAATTGAAAAAAAATAAAGAATTAAAAAGATAAATAAGTAAATAAATGAACAACACAAAAACAAACAAAAAGTGCATCTTCAACTTCTAATATGTCTAAAACAAGAAATATCGGAATTTAAGTTTTGTCATGCATAGCTGGGACATATACCTATGATATCCCATACTCATGTCACCAGTGTCCTATAGTAGGTGCAAGTGTGAAAAACAACACCTTTGAATATGTATATCATATATGGTATCAAGTCCAAATGTAGTCATATTAATAAAATTTTCCCCTCTAACTTAAGTTTCATAATATAGGAATATGATAAAATATGGACTGATAAGGTTCTAAAATGTTGAAGCCTTCTTCTCCTTCATGTTCTTCTACTTTGATACCAAAACTTGGATTTTGTTCATCCAAGATCTTAGATGACACTAGAGATGAAACAATATGAGACAAAATGAATAAGTGTGAATTTGTTTATTAAAGTTAAAATTGCAAAAGCTCCTTGAGCATGAGCTGAACATAATCATGTACAAAAACTGAATCAAAGCTAAAAAGATCCAAACTAAGTTATGTGTAAGATTGAGGCTGATGCTTAGAAAAAACTCTTTCAACCATGTCATCACTAGAATTCAATGGAAAGATCTTCATATGAGAAAGAATTTTCATCATTGCAATGGGACCAATGAAACTATATATATATATATATATATATATATATATATATATATATATATATATATATATATATATATATATATATATATATATATATATATATATATATATATATAAGTTCAAAGTTATCCAAACTTACGAACTCAAGATAAAGAGCACAAGCGCAAACACATAAGAAAAAAAGCACACCCAAAGCAAGAGGCTACATAAGAAATAAGATCAATATAAGTCATGAAAAGTACGTAGAAAAACCAATACAAAATGAAAAAGAATAAAATAATAAACAAATTAAGAAAAAACGAAAAAATAAAAATAAAAGAAAAGAATTTTGTAGAAAGATAATTTTTTTCAGATAATAATAAAAAGTAAAACAATGCCAATGTATCTCCACAATGGTGAATTTCTCTTGTGATACATATTACAAAGTAATCACAAGAGGTAGATTTCTCTTGTGATAAGAAAGAATATACAGTGACACTAAATTAGTCCCTACATCTGACACCATGTAGTGATTCCTTTCACACATTAAATAAGCTCTACAGTAATGCATCTACAAATTCTAGCGGACTCATAACAATCAAGACGCTTGAATTGTAGCAAATCGTTAGGCATAAATGAATGCAACTCTCAAACTTGCGCGAGAGGCCACAGATCAACTGAACACTTTCTTTCATATCCATGACTATTATCAAATTATGATGCATGCTCATGGAATTCCACTTTGGCACATGTTCCCTCTAACACCATTGTGAATCCTAAAGAGGAAGGGGATTACCAAGTTTTGGCCGACATCTTTACAAGAAAGATAAGTACTCATAAAAAGCACCACAAAATAGAAGAACTCGCAAACAAGCAAACACCTTCAATCGACTTATGCATATTAACCTTGCATCAGCATCAAAGAATTGTCCCAGATGAAAGAAAAAGATGCAGAAACATACATACATGCATAAATAGATGATAGATCTAGCTCACACCCATACTAATCAATGTCAAAACCTCTGTGATGAGAAGAAGATATACAATTATGTAGAAAAAGCATGCAACCGAATTGCAACTAGTTCCATCACACTCCAAGTTCGCAGAAATGGGCAGAGAATTCGCTTCCTACTGATAAAAAATTGTGTTTCATACATACATTGATGCAAAAGTGAACAGCGATCTGAAAAGTAATCAAACAAATTCCGCTTCATATTATCACGCGAAAGCAAAGCGGAAAGATCCAACATACTGGAACACAGCATTTGCTATCTTACTCCAAATCAAAAACTTAAATGCAGAATGGATTAAGGGGCAAGTTTTAGACACACCACATTATATGCATGCCCGATATCAAGAGAACCATATATACGGGGAGTTTTACATAGAGAAAATCACCTGAAAAACCGGACCTTCTGAGGTTTGGGGAGTCCCAGCTGAATGACGGAAAGGATTGCACTCTTGAGAGTGAGACTGTTTATTACATTGTTTGGATAATATTTTGCAAACTGCAACTTGCGACCACTGTCACAGATGAGCAGTTCCCAAACGCGCTTGCCCCTTTCATCCAAGATGGGCCGGGAGCAGAAGTCTAGTTCCCATTCCCTTATAGAGTTTACATTCGTGCCTGGCACAATCACAGGTTCTTGAACTGCATCCTCTTCATCTACCCCTGAAAATGATTGGGCTACACTAGACGCGGAAACGATAAGACGAGCTCCCCTATGCACACTTTCCCTTCCGAAGCTTCCATGAAAAGCTTGTTCCTCGGACGAAAAAAAGTCATTTCTGCTCTTTTCGACTACTGCTGGCAGCTCACATGTTCGAACCACGGACTTCGCAGCTTGAAGTGAAGGGTGATGGACTCTTGGAGACGCGGGCAGTTGCGAGTTTCCATGGCCACTCCAAGCTGAGGCAAGAGAAACCCTAGCTCCAAAAACGTTCATGATGGAAGATCACCTTGCAGACGAAGGATCCGACAACTGGAATGAAATGTTCCACCTTCGAGCTCAATCGGACCATCTGCATGTGCACCTAAAGAGAAAATACAGGAAACATGGACCAGCCAGCTTTTCTACTGGAGAGCAGGCGGCGCATAACATAGCTCCAAGTCCCCTTGTTAAGACGACCTTCGCAGATTCCCACAGAATGCGATCCAAGCAGCTGCACACTCGATAGGCTGGTTTGATTTTTTTATTTGTGGCGCTCCATAGCCTTGTAGGCCATGCGTGCCCTTTATCGTCCCGAGTGTTTTTGATTATCCACACCGCTTTTCTCACATGAGATGAAGTTATCGTAATCGGCTCGAATGCCAACGTTGGGATGGGTACAAACGAGGTGAGGGCGACCATCTTCTCTTTCCATAATCTCCACTACCTTCCCCTTTTTTTTTTAATGGAGGTTCGACCGAGGCCCATTTCTCGAGGCTTTACAAAAAAGGGCATAGTACCATGGGATCTTCCTTATCCCACAAGGACAGGGGTTTACATAGCTGAGTTAAACTTCAATCAGAGTTATCGCGACGCAAGACAAACAGTGGCACATCAATCACAAGATACAACTTTCCATGTTAAATATGTCCTTTACATGATGCCGGTGGGAGTTGAACCTTCGGCCCCGCCTCAAGAGGCGAGAGGCCCAACCACCCGGACAAGCAGACTGGAACAATATAACACCATAGAAAATCCACTTTCAACCTGAAAAGAAAATCGTTCTCTTATCAAGAGAATGGAAGGAATGGTAACTTGATAAATTCACTTTGTAATTTTCTTTCATTTCTTTTATAATTTTTTTTATTGAGTCGAAGTTTCTCTATTAAAAATATATATGCATGAAGGGAGTGCAATAGAACGATAATTCATCTTAGGTTTGCACTAGCATAGTAGCATATGTATCATATTTGATTACTCTTCTATAGTAATCATGTCATATGAACGAAGGAGCACTAGATTGTTAGAGATTTCCTATCGTTTTCTCCCTCGAAGAGCTCATCTAAACATAGCCTTTGATATTTATTCATCTTTTATTCAATTTGGGCCTTCAATTTCGATAGCTTTAGATAAGTATTTATTCCTCTTTTATTCAATTTGGGTCTTCTTTTGAAAGCAAATTTAAGATAGCAAATGAATGTCTGGTTAATCCTTCAACTTCAAAAGAGGCTTAAAGGCATTTCTACATCTCATGTGTGGTTCATAACTCAACATCCCCTAGGGAGTGTCCGCATCACATTAGGATTCACACCGGTTTGGCACTCCTTTGTGGAGATCATGGTGGATCTGAATAATCGGTGGGTTGTTGCTTCTTTTAAAGGCCCTCTCTTGTTCACCATTGTGTTTGTGTATGCACCTAATCTAAGCTCACAAAGATTGAGTACTTGGAATGCTTTTGACTCCATGCCCTTTGAGGTCATTATGAGCGGGGACTTTAATATGGTAAAATTTCAATCTGATAGATGGGAACAAAGGGGGCGAATTATAGATGGTTTTGAGAAAGATGTTTGGGAATAGGTTAAGCTCCACCATGACCTGGTGGAATTCAAAGATGTGCATGGCTTCTCTTGGTTAAACCTACAATATGGGACTGATTTGAGAAAAGCTTGACTTGATAGAAGCTATATCACACATAATATCATTGACATACTTTGTCCCCCATCCTTCTCTCAATGTGTGGATCTATTTTTGTTTCATCACTTTCCTGTTGTCCTCACTTTCAAGCCACATGTTGGACATAGGAAAAATTCTTGGTTTCATGTTGATCCGTCAATCATCTCCCTCCCTTTGATTCAACATATAATCACATGACCTGGATTGAGCCATTCAACACCCAAGACTCTCTGTGCTGGAAGTTGGTTGTCTAGCATACTCAATATCTTCTTAACAAGACTCAAAAGGAAATTCGAAGTATTGGAATTGTGAGAAGGGAAAATCTTTATCATCCGCTTTGAGGCAGAAGTCAACAAAGGAGATTCCCACCTCCAATTTGGGCTCACGAAAATTAGAAGCAAGCTTAAATATGAAGACTAAATTCAAAGAAAGAATCTGCATATTTATTTTAAATATTGTTGGGCTAGAAAAACAGATAAACCAACTAAAGAAATGTGTAAGCTCCTAAAGAAAAAGAAGCAGAAGGAAGAAATCCCATATATGATTGAAAATCAAGGGGTGGAATGCACAATTGATGAAGAAAACATTGAACTAATTGCCAACCACTTCACTCTCTTCTCAAAGGCGTGATTACATGGATGCCATCTCTAGAGTTTTAACCAAAAAAATTCCATAAAACATGGTGTGTCTTCTTGATGCCCCCAAAATTGTTGAAGCAAATGATTCTCTACCCGATGGTAAGAGCTTAGGTCTAGACAACCTCGCTAATGGGTTCTTCAAGACATTCAAGAGTGTTTTGGTTAACCCGTTATGTCTAATCTAGCAAGAGGTCCTGCAATTTGGTGATTTACCCAACTTTCGCAATGAAGGTATGATCAAATTGATTCATAAAATAGGCCAAAATAATAAAATTGAAAACTTGTGGCACATAATTATGCTGCAAACTACCTATAAAATCTTCATGAAGGTCCTTGCCAATCATATTCCCTTATATCTTTGCTTATGGATCAATGAGGATCAAAAAGGTTCCATTAAGGGGACATCCATCTTGGAGGTTATTATTGATGTGTGGGAAGGCCTTGAATTTGCTAAGGATACTTCTCAAAATGTTCCATTCATCAAGATTGATTTCAACAAAGCTTACAATTGCCTTGAGTGGGACTTCATTATCCAATCACTGAAAGATTTGGGGTGTGGGTCTAAATTCCTCAAAATGATCGCAACACTTATGGGTAATGCCTTGGATAGAATAAATATCAATAGACATCTTTATTAGGCAACATATTAAAGAGATCTATTAGACAGGGTTGCCCTTGGCTCTTTTGCTCTTTGTTATTGCCACAAATGGCCTTAGCTCCTTGGTTAACCATCATGCCCATCTTGGGTAGATCCATGGTATGTTGCCTCCCTATAGCTAGAATCCAATGATAATGAGACTCTTGATTGATGACATGAATGCTTTTGTGCATAATGATATCAACAATATCACCACCTTTTGGAAATGTCTGAACACTTTCTTCATTGCTTCATGTCCTAGAATAAATCACTCAAAAATGATTTTCAAGGCTATTTTGGGCCCTGTCTGTAGTTCTTGGTCGACGAGGGATGCCAAGAGATCCCCACACAACATGTCTTCCTTTTGCTCAGAATTCCAATGGGTTTTTTTGTTTCCATGAGTCAACACTAGAACTGGGTTCTCACCAATCTTGATACTAAGCTTACCTATTGGAAGGGCATGAAGCTCAACCTCGGGGGGTGGGCCATGGTGATCAACACCTTCCTTCTTTTATCGGTTATCTATTTCTTGGCATGTTGGAGACCCAAAGACAAAGATTTAGCGAAGTTGGAAAGAACTTGTAGAAACTTCCTTTGGACTAGTGATCCATATAGGAGAGGTGTGCCCAAAATCAAATGGGCCATTTGTGCTAACCAGAAAGACTCAAGTGGGTGGGGAATTTTAGATGCAAGGGATGGCAAATAAGATGTTTGCAAAGTGGATGATTAAAGCATGGTGCCAATGTGAAACTTTCTGAGCAAAATTGATTCTCAGAAATAAATCTTCTCTTATGCTCGTTGGTCTTCTTAGGTGGAAGGAGCATGATATTCTCACTTTGCTTTTTTATCCTTTTCTAGTGACTTCTACGAGCTCAAACTTAGTTATCTCCTTATGGAAGAGTTGAAACAACATGAAATCATAAATCAAGGTCAATGAGGATTGGAAGTAGGTTGTCGGGATAATATAGAACGATTCTATTTGGTTTCCTATTAGCGGAATCAAAGAAACTAACTCAGAGAACCTCCAAAGGGAAAAGAAGCTATGGAACAAAGGGTTTCATATGTGGAAACATACTTGGAATCAAGAGAGAAGACATTAGATTAGATTTGAGGACATAGACCTAGGTAGGAGAGTTGACTATGAAGATTGGTGCCTTTTAAGATAGAGAATCAATTCTTGGGAGAACTCAAAGACTCGCCTCATCCTCGGGCATGATCCCCCACAGATTGAAGGTTTAAGATGGACTAAAGGTAACAAATTGGATAACGCATTGGGTTTCAAGAAGCACTTGCACTTGTATATCTCCCTTAACAAAAGATTGTGCATGAACTAGACCTATATGAGATGGCAATTTAAGTTTGTGGACTTGCGCCATCTCTTATTGAGAATAAAAGGTTGGTTCTTATGTGGCAAATTCTCCACATGGGAACATGGACCAATGTCAAAGTTAATAAAATATGTGGGCCCCTTAGTTGTGTAACCATTGTCTCCATGGTAGATAGAAGAATAAGTAATTGTAAGAAGTCCCCTCCATTTAGACACCATAAAGTGTTAGTCTTAGATAACAACAAGATCAAATGTAAATGGACTGCCCAAGAGAGTGACAAAAAGATAATTAACTTTCTAACTCCCTCTAAAACTTAGATTTCCTATCAAATTATGGCCATTACTATGCCTTCAGGCACACCTACCTGTGCTTTGTGGGATTTGAGGGATCCCAAGGGCACTATGCCCCTTCCTTGTACTACGGTTTTTTTTATTACTTCAAACAAGGGAGATTAGGCTTGGACCAAACTTTCTCTTTGATTGAAAAAAATGATTTAAAAAAATAATTAAAAAAAAAATCTTCAACTCCTTTCATTCCATGAGTTTATGAGAAAGAATATACGGTGCAAAAGATTAAGGGGCAGATCCTAGTAGAATAAACTTCTTTTACTGAAGGATTTCATTGAGACATAAAAACGTATACCATAAAATATTAGAATATATTGTCTTTATGGAGAGGGAGGGGGAGATCATAATGTATTTTCTTCATAAAACCTAGAGTATTGGTCATACAACTTAGGAAATACTATCATATGTAGGTTTAGGCATCAAAGAAAAGAGTAAGCATGGATCATATTTTTTGTGTATGAGCTCGTAGGAGTGCATTCTTCTTCTCCAAAGTACAAGGCAATATGCTTTCAAAGTAGTTAAGAGTAGTTTGAATTGCTTTATAGTTGATAATAATATTTAGGTGTCAATGTTTCCTTAATGAATATGTCATACCATTTTTCTAGGTGACAATTACAAATATAGGATCCATTTTCCTACAAAGTAAGCTAGTTTCTTTTCTTCAAAATGTTATATTCGTTATCATGGATTGCATGAATTGATGTGGATGCTTTCAATCTTGAAATGATCCTCTTGAAATCGATCAAGATCGAACAATAATATATTTATATACTCATCGTAGCAATCGAGTCATCATACTTTGTCAAACCAATCAAGTCATCATCAACATTCAAGAAAAAAATTTTCTTCAAGCTCCATGTCGATCTTCTACACTACTCGAGATCAAGTGTATATCAATGATGCACAATGGCATTTTTCATCGTTTTTAATAGTATGTGATGGGATTCAGCAACACAAACAAGAATCAAGTAGAGCCCAAAGGAAAGAATGACTATGCCTAATGTATTTCACACAATGTTTTGTAATTAGAATGAGTAGAAACAAAATAGTACAGAACAAATTGAACAGAGATAGACAAATTACTCAGAATAACCCGAACATCATTGGAAAAAACACGATACATTCTTTATAGTTTATGAAGAGAATCATCATACAATCATACTGCTTTGCT
>CM035426.1:136357680-136377680 GCA_020310875.1 Ceratopteris richardii | reverse complement strand
CTCCAAGTCCAAGGGGGTAAGTCCCTCTCAAGGGGACATGTGTACATTCCATCACATGTGTCCCTAAGGTGTTCACATGGTTTCAAAGCTTAGGAAATCACATGAAATCACATGGCTTCTAAAAGAAGACTCTCCAAGTTCTCACGTACAAACCAAGTAGCTAGGAGAAGCTTCTAATCAAACCTAAGGTACTCAACCTTAAAGAATTAGACCTAAGGTTCAAGACCCATCTAAAAGAGGTAAATAAACCATAAATCCCAAGGGCTTCACACCTAGAAACCCAAGGGTTCTACTCCTTAGACCCATGTAATTATAAAAAACTAACCTAGCCTAAGGAATAATCTAGCTACTCAAGAGAATAACCTCTAAGCCCACAAAGGGTGAGAGATGCACATATCCACCCAACCAACCCCATCCATATGTATACCCCTAGGACAAGGGGGGAAATTTGAAGAGAGCTTGTTGTGTGTCCCCTTCACATGGATTCTAATACAAGGCCTTCTAACCTTGGAAGTCACATTAAATCACATGGCTTTCACATGGATTCTAAAAAGATCCCTCTAAAGCTTGTGTCTAGAAGCCCAAAGGCTTGAGAGACCTCCTTAAGGGTTATATACGATACCCTTCGGAAACAAAAATCCGAAGGTCAAAACCCTTCAATTAGGAGTAAAAAAAAATCCAAATAGCTCACAGATTCAAACCATAGGCTTGGAGATAGCTTCCCAAGAAATTTTTTTAATGAACTCAAAGGGTTCTCCAAGTGACTTTGGACCTCAAAACCCATGTCTTTTGCCACTTGGACCCATAGTTATAAAAAACATAAGAAAGCGGCTTAGAAACAAAAGTTTAAGGTTTGCACGTAAAGATCTTGAGGTATAAGAAAATTTAAATAAATTAAGGAGTGTTTTATACATACTTCATGATTTACATATAGATGCCTTAGACAAGGCATATTAGAGCCATCATATTGAAGGCAATGACCAGATAAAAGCTCATGGGCCTCCAAGGGACTCCTTGAGCTTGCCAAAGGCAAGGTCTACTATTAATTGGTGTGGATGCTAGATAGGATGGATAAGATACTGATGGATTTGTTATATTCTAGTGTATTTGGTACTTTAGATACACATGACACTATCTAATATTTCTTGGACAATGTTTTTGTTTTTCCTTCTATATGGCTACATGCCAACCCTCTATATTGACATAATTTGCATGTACAATTTCACCACATGTGTATGTTGATATATTTAGGTAGTGATGTGTGTGAATACACTAGGACCACCGCAACACTTTTTTCCCTCTTTAGGAGGTTTTTTTCCTTGGCTTGTATATATGCCTATTGCCCTAACTGGTTACTTATTTTTGTACAGTCTAGTGGTAATACATTTAGTATTGTGTGTTGTGCTTCAAGCTTCTTCTTCTTCCTTGTGTTGTTTGTGTGCTTTCGTAGACCCAACAATTGGTCTCAGAGCAGGTCACCACTTCATCTAGGGTGTCGTCGACACCCCTTCGATCACAGTCTTAGAATCACGATTTGAGCTCGTTTCGGCCTCCAAACGCACTATTGCAGTGCTTGTGCAGGCTATTTTGTCTTTTTGTGCCAAAGATATATACAGGTTTCAGTTCACCAATATAAGCATCTCGAAATCTGCTATAGGTTTAGTAGAACTTGATAGGGTAGTTATGTTCAACTTTTTGAGATACAATCAATTTCTCGCATCAGGGTATTTTAGTCAATGGCCATGGCTAAAAGCAATGATGTATTCCGTATGTTGGCTATTGAGGATAAGTTGGATGATATGAATTACCCATTATGGGCTTATATGATGCATCATGTATTGGTCACAAAAGGATAGTGGAATATTGTGTAGGGTGTTGAAAAATGTCCTATTACACCTGCAAATACGAATATTGAAGCTGATGCAGATGGCATCGAAGATGGTGATATTCTGCAGATTCCTATTTGTGCTTCAATTTCTCTTGCACCTACTACAGAGCAAATTTGTTGGGATGGTAGAGATGCTCAGGCACATGCATTGATAGCCTTGTCTGTCAAACATGCCATCATTCCTCACATTCACTCTTGCAGAACAGCTAAGGATGCTTGGGATACATTTACCTCTTTATACCAAGGAAGGACGAGGCTCGTGTTGCTTACCTCCAAAAACAGTTGGAGAGTGAGCACATGAATGAAGGAGATTCCATGGACAATTTTCTCACAAAGATCAAAGATTTGAAGGAACAATTGATTTCTACTGATGAAATATTGCTTGACACTTCAATTGTGCAAGCTCTTCTAAATGAACTTCCCGATTCATATCAGAGTTTTGCTTCTACTCTTTGTTTGATTATGAAAGACAATCCAAATGCCTTAACATTCGAGGAGTTAGTCTCTGTTCCATTGCAAGAAGATGAGTCTAGGCAGAACAGGTCCATTATGCATGTTGTAGATCAAGGATTCCTGGCTAGTCAAGAGGGCAAAGGTAAATGGAGCTCTTCTACTAGTAAGAAAAAATCTGCTAATTCTACACAATCAAAGAAGGATGATAGGGATGAGAAGAAAACAAAAAAGCAGAAATTGTTTTGCAAATACTGTAAAGGAAATGAGTTGTCATAAAGAGTTGTCCAAAACTGGCTGCTAAAGAGGCAAGGAAAAAAGAGGCTAGAATGGTTGTTGCAGAGGTCTACACCCAAAAGAGAGTATGCTAATCTTCTGCAGAATGAAGAATGGGCATTTACCACTGTTTGTAGTTATGACCCATCTTCTTATGAACATTGCATGTCTATAATAGACTAAGATGTTTGGTACTTTGATAGTGGGGCAACCAAACATATTAACTCATAGCATAGTTTCTTCACTTCACTTGAGCTTGCCCCTACAAGGAATACTCTCACACGTGCCAACAACTCCTCTTATATTGTTATGGGAGTTGATAAGATCATTCTAACTACTGTTGATGGTAGTTCATTTACATTGTCAGATGCTTTATTCATGCTAGGGCTCAAGAAGAATGTCTTATCAGCTTTCGCTTTAGCCAAGATTGGCTTGGTTGTGAAATTTGTTGATGAGAGATGTAGAGTTCATTATCTATCAAATGGCGACATGATTATTGCTTCTGGAATTTTATGTTGTGGGTTGTATAAGCTCAAAGACTATGAAATATTTGTGAATGATTGAGCATGTGCAATACATGATTCTCAGGCTATGTCAGATGGAAAGCTTTTGCATGCATGCTTTGGTGATCTTAATTTTGATGGTTTGCTACACCTGCAAAAATCTGAAATGGTGTCCTCTTTGCCCAGACTTGAGACACCCGATAAACATGTCTATGGAGGTTGTATTTTGGGCGAAATGCAGCACTCCTCCTTTCCAAAATATGTTTCAATTCGAGCTACTAAAAAATTTTGCTTGTTCATAGTGATATTTGCGATCCTATGTAGACAACTCTTTTGGAAACTATCTTTACTTTGCGACTTTCATTGATGATTTTTCTAGGCATGCATGGGTATATACACTTAAAGCAAAGTCCGAAGTGTTTATGTGCTTCAAACAGTTTTTGGTTCTAGCTGATAATCTGTCACCATGTAAAATGGGCATCCTCCATTCTGATCGAGAGGGGGAATATATGTCTTTAGAATTTAATGCATTTCTGTCTTAACATGGGATAAAACATCAGTGTATAGTTCTGTATACACTCAACAAAATGGAGTTGTTGAAAGGAAGAACATATCACTCATTGAGATGGCGAGGTGTATGGTCAAGAGTCAGGCTTTACCACATAGTCTCTGGCTTGAGGTTGTTATGTGTGTAGCATATGTACTTAACAGGTGTCCCACTAAAGTGCTGCAGTCTATCACTCCATGTGAGGCTTGGCATGGTTGCAATCCATCTGTTGCTCATCTGCGTGTTTTTGGTTGTTTGGCATATGCATTAGTGCTTGAACAACAATGCAAAAAATTGGATGATAAAGGAGTGAAATGTCTTTTTTTGGGTATAGTTCTAAAAGCAAAGGCTATCGTCTGTATCATCCACATACTAAATGCATTTTGGTTAGCCGAATTGTTGTTTTTGTGGAAGATGCTATTCAACCATTACTTTCATGTACTAAGGAGACATCAATTAGCTCCAAATACATGTATGACACTTTGCTACCTCTTTTTACAAGTGGACGGTCTAGTACTAGTCCTAATGAGGTAACTTCTCAGCCTTTATAGGTTTCATGTGATGATGTAGATCATTCTATTTCTGATGCAGATTTACATGATGCACTTGTTGATGAGAGATTTCATATTTAGGAGGCAAAAGCTATGCCAAAATGGTTGGTGCAAACTTTGTGTGACAGTAAATTAGATGCACCTCTGTCATATCGTACTCATTCAAGCTCTCATAGTGCTTCTTTTGCATCAGATTGCTATGATATCGCTGCCTCTAGACTCAGTGATGAGAATGAACCTGTTTCATTCGATGAAGCACAAAATTCAGAAAATTGGATGGTTGTTATGCAATCAGAATATGATGCTATCATGACAAATGGTATTTGATCTTTATGTGACTTGTCTCCTGGCAAGAAGGCCATTGGCACCAAGTGGGTATAAAGCTCAAGTGTAAGCCTGATGAAGCAGTTGACAAGTATAAGGGTAGGCTTGTTGCAAAGGGTTATGCTAAGGAAAGAGGCATTGATTTTGATGAGACCTTTGCACCCACATGTCGAATGACTATTTTTCATAGCATGTGTGCACTTGAAGCTCATCATGGCTCGAATGTACATCAATTGGAAATTAAAACTACATTTCTGAATGGTGATTTTCATGAACAAGTGTATGTTTTTCAGCCCCATGGCTTTGTGCAGAAAGGGCATGAAAACCAGTTTTGCAGGTTGAAAAAGCTACCTAATTGCGTCCAACTGAGAGCACCTTATATGTTAAGCATGCTAATGATGTGCTTTTGATCATTGTTGTGTATGTTGATGACATGCTGCTTTCTAGTCCTCATGAGAAGCATATTGATGATTTTAAGGCTGATTTGCATGCCTCATTTGAGATGTCTGATTTGGGGCATTCGCATCATTATTTGGGCATTCAATTTATGCAAGTTGATGGCGGAATAGTTTTCTGTCAAACAAAATATATTGACACATTATTGCCATGTTTTGACCATAAAGATTGCAAATATATTGCCACTCCTATGGAGACACGTTTACAATTGAGTCTCATGATGTCGGAGATGCATTCGATGTTGTTCTCTATTAAGAGGTTGTTGGGTGCTTGATTTACTTATGCATTACTTGGCTAGATATTTAGTTTGCTATCTCACAGATGAGTAGGTTTATGCATTTCCCAGGTGTCAAGCATTGGTAGGCGGTCAAGCACATCTTTCGTTACTTGAGTGGTGCCCGACTACTTTGATGTTTTATCCCAAGGGGGGATCACTACCGCCAGATTTACATGCTTTTTCTAACTCCGATTGGGCTGATTGTTACGACACTCGTGTTTCCACTAGTGGCTTTTGCTTCATGCTTGGTAGCTCATGTATATCTTGGTTCAACAAGAAGCATCCTACTATCACCACTTCCAGTTTTGAGGCTGAGTATAGGAAAGCTTTCACAGCGACTGTTGAATGTGTGTGGCTCAGATGCCTTATGGCTGATTTGGGTGTTGGTCAGTCTTTTATCACCACCATCTTCACTGACAGTCATAGCACATTGGTAGTTGCAAGGAACCCTATATTCCATGCTCACACTAAGCACATTGAGGTGCATTATCATTATGTCAGGGAGAGGTTCTCTGATCGAGAGATCAACTTGGCATATGTGCCCACCCAGGAGAACATTGCATACCTTTTTCACAAAAGCTCTACCTAGGGAGAAGTTTGAAGCTTTCCGCAAAGCTTTGGGGTAACTTCCTTTTATGGATTGATTCCAAATAGCTTGGCACTTCCTTATACATGAGTGTCAGCTCCTTGTTCATAGCATCACTCCCAAGGGGGATTTGTTGATATATTTAGGTAGTGATGTGTGTGAACACACTAGGAACGTCGGGGCACTTTTTTCCCTCTTTAGGAGGGTTTTCCCCCTGGCTTGCATATACACCTATTTCCCTAATGTGACTTATCTTTGTACATTCTAGTGGTAATACATTCAGTATTGTGTGTTGTGCTTCAAGATTCTTTGAGATAGATGATCAGCTCTAACATGTGTGTTTCCTTTCTTGACCACTACTTCAAAATCAAATTCCATTAATAAAAGAAACCATCTCATTTTGCTACTTCCTTCACTTGAGTGAGCTTCATTCCTTTTCATCCCTTGCCAAGATGATGTAGTACAGTCCTTTGAAGCCTTCATGTGTTACAGGGTTTATTAACTAGGTATAGTAGGGCGTGATGATCAATAAAGAATTTGAATTTGTTTGTCAGTTTCTATGTATCTATGTATCTATGTATGTATGTATGTATCTATCTATCTATCTATCTATCTATCTATCTATCTTCTTCTTCCTTGTGCCACATGTGTACACACACCAATGACTATTCTCATTGTTATACTGATGTGTATATTGATTGGCATATCAATACTCATACCAACTAAGTGGAGATGTAGAATTTATCAAAGGAGAGCTAAGCTTGGAGATAATATCATTTTTTTTTGCACTAATAGCACTTCAAAGAGTTAGAAAGATAGTTCCAAAGATTAGACAAATTAGCATGTCTTAATTCATAAATTAAATTGATAAACTTGAGAAAGGCAACTACCAACCCTCAAAGTTTAAGATGTCAAACTACTTCATGGGCAAGGTCCTTCTGGGTTTGATGAGTGGGATTGATCCAAGTCCTAGGTTTAGGGATAATCCAACCAACAACTTAGACAATTTAGGGAATGAATGAACATGAAAAATAAGTTATTTTCATTCTTTCACAACACATTAGTAGCAATATCATAGGACACATTCAAGACATAGACTCAAGCATGAAATTTTTGGAAACCTTGTAGAGGCTCTACTCTGCTGGTACCAAAGTAAGGAAGATTCAACTAAAAACTCGATTGAACAATCTAAAGAAGACCTCAAGAAGTAGCATCAATACTTCATTCTTGAATTCAAGGAGCTTCAGGATGCATTGGGATCTACTAGCAACCACATAGATGATGATGATCTAGTGGCTTATACCCTCAATGGTTTGAGGGATGGTGAGAAGTGGAAACCATTCACCATCCAAATTTTGAACAGTTAGTTTCTCTTACGATAACCTAAGAAATGAATATGAATAGAGGTCCCAAAGGGCAACAATGCCCAAGTGTTTTATGTAGGCAACTCTAGGGACAAGAGGCAACCAAAGCAGGGGAAGAGGAGGGTTTGAAGGAAACAAAGCAATTAAGAACATGAAAAAGAAGGCTCTTCACATAGAAGAAGAGGAAGGAGAGTAGGAAGAAGAGGAAGACATCAACAATCAACAATCAAGAAGCCAAGATGGTGAAGGATGTTACATATGTGGATGGCATGGAAATTATGCAAGGGATTTGTTGGTGCAAGTGCCAAGCCTATACACTTGGCTAGGCATGAGAAGTTTTATGTGCAAATGATTGAAGACCCATGAGAACCATTGCCTATGGATTTTTTATCTTTAACCATTTGTAAAAGTCAATTGACTTGGAAGATTCTTGTAAATCCACTATACTAGTGGAGTTAGATAGAATGAAAAACTACGACTTCATTTGGAGAGAATATCTCCTAGATTAAGGGATCACTTTTCTAGAGAGAGCCAAATTTGAAGAGAAGCATTATAAAAGAACACTTCAAAACTCGTGGTTTGATGCCCCCCCATTACTGAGCTTAGAGTTTATCATTTGATGTAATAGAGAGGCTCATACTATAGCTTACATTTCTCACTATCATTGGGCATTGATTATCATGCCAATGATCATGTACAATATTTTCATATAATACAATAGATCATTGCTTATATCTATTGATCTCTCTGTCATTGTCACTCAGAACAATGTTCTTGTCTTGCTCATATCTCAGTCATTACTCCACCATTTTCAATGTTCTATGGCTTGTTGGAATCAGCTCTAAGTCTTACATGATCGAAGACATTCCATTTAATGGATTGGGAGAAAAGCACCTCGAAATGGTCACTGGTCATTCTCTGTAGAAGTCCTAAAATATCGAGGGTAATGCTACACTTGCTAAATTGATTGCTTTGTGTATAGTCAATCATTTTAAGTGATTCCACTTGGAATAATTAGCTCATCAAGCTAACTTGATACCTTCAAAAGGAATTTTTCCAATTCCTACTGTGCTGGGAGCACTGAGATTAACAAGCAACAGGTGTATGAACCAAAATAGAAGGTTTTTTATGATTGATGAATTGTGAAGTTATCTGTTTTGGATCAATCATTGCAAGGATCATCTCCAAAGTACATAGGCACTTATTTAGTGTCATTGGAAAGCTAAGAGGGCCTACAAGTCAACTCTGAAGTGAAAGGGGACTAGTACAAAGCAGGGATTAGTAGTGCCAACTCATTTTTTGGAGTGTCCATCCATCTCTCCCAACAGTGGTATCAGAGCAAAGTTAAAGTAAAATGGGAGATGGTTTTCCTTCTTTTATTGATCAATTGGACAGGAACAACTACCAAGCATGGTCCTTGAGGATGAAGACATACTTGCAAGGAAGGAGTCTCTATGGATACATCTCAGGAGATTGAGGAGATGCCCATTTTCAGAAGCAAAGGACAACCTACAAGAGAGGAGCATGAAAGACTCAATTCATGGTGTGCCAAAGATGCATTAGCAAGGTCATACTTAACTCTATCTCTAACTTTCTTCTTCCACACATTAGGAATTGTAAGACATCCCAAGAGACTTGGGAGACATTGTCATCATATTTTTCTTCCAACACAAGGGGCTAGGAAAAATTAGTTATGGATTGAGTTTACCACTCAAAAAAAGCAACCCAAGCAAGGCATCTCAGAGTATGTGACCAAAGTCAAGGATGTGGTTGACCAATTAGCAAGCATAGGAGAGGAGATTGAAGAGGAGAAAATTATGAGACAAATGGGAGAGCTTCACAATTGCCATGGACTTGTACATGGACATGCAGATTTCAAATCTTACCACACTCATGGGGCAACTCTTTACCCATGAAGCCAAGCTGAACAAAAATGGAGATTCATCAAGAGGTAATAACTCTTCTGCTCTATATACAGATAAAGGCAAGTCTAAAGAGAAAGGGAAAAGCAAAAACATTGAGGATGAAGGTACAACCTCTCAAGCTAATTATGCAGGGAGAGGTAGAAACTCAAGAGGTAAAGGTAGAGGAGGCCAGCAAGGTAGGGGGAGACCTTTCAACTCTTCCCCATGTAATATTTGTGGTTTATCAAATCACACTAGAGATGAGTGTTATAGGAACTTCAAGAATTAGAGAGGTAGAGGTTTCCAAAGAGGTGGCTACACACAATCAAGAGGAAGATTCAACCATAATCAAGGCTACAATAACAACTACAACAACAGTTACAATAACAACTACCAAGGAGGCTACAAATCAAGGAAAGACTACAACAATTATACAGAGGAACAAGAGGATTCCCTTCTGATAATGAATATGAATTCAAAGCAAGGTATGAATGATAACCATCTCTTCTACATTGACTCAAGATGTGCAAACGATGTGGCAGGCAATGTAGCTCTTCTCTCTGACCTTGAGGAACCTAAGGGAAATCATCAAGTACAAAAAGGTGATGACACCAAGCATTCAGTGGTCAAGGTAGGAAATGTTTAAACCTCTGATGGAATTAGAAATCTGTTGAGCAGTGTTCTATATGTACCTACAATCACCAAGAATTTGATGAGTGTTGGGTAGATTCTAGAAAAAGGTTTGCAGGTCAAGTTCAACAAATATGGAGCATTTGTGGAGGATCCCCAACATGGATTCAAGAGAATTTCCAAGGGAGAAAAGACAGGTAGGTTATTTAAAGATACAAAGAATATTGCACTTTATAGCTACAAATATCAAACATAGTCAAAGCTTGAAATTTGGCATAAGAGATTAGGGCATATTGATGAGAGAACCTTAAAGCAAATATGTAGAGATCAATGCATGCTTGGGATACCTAATGTATCCAAGAAACACATGATCTATAAATGTGGTGCTTGTCAGTTTGGAAAATCTCACAGGTTACCCTTCTCAAAGAAAGGCTACATGCATGAGGACTACTTGGAGCTTGTCCATACAAATGTATGGGGACCAAGTAAGGATCCCTCAATTTCTAGATCAAGGTATTATGTATCTTTCATTGATGATTTCAATAGATGGACTATCTTATATTTATGAAGCGCAAAGATGAAGTATCCAGTTGCTTTAAGAAGTATTTTGCACTTGTGGAAAACGAAACAGGAAGAAGCCTAAAGAGGCTAAGCTCAGATGGAGGAGGTGAGTACTTCTCAAATGAGTTCGATGCATTCTTGCAGGATAGAGGAATCAAAAGGGAAATCAGAACAAGGTATACCTTTGAGCAAAATGGGGTGGCAGAGAGGATAAATAGATTAATTGTTGAAAAAGCTAGGTCAATGTTAAATGAGCAAAAATTACCTAATTATTTGTTCGCAGAGAGTGTATCTATTGCCACTTATCTTGTAAATAGGTTGCCATCAAAATATCTTGATGGGATGACCCCATATGAAGCATGGCATGGTAGAAGACCCTCACTTGATCGTTGCAGGATCTTTGGATGTGTTGCTTATGTGCATATCCCATCACAAATCAGAGGTAAGCTAGACCCTAAGGCAGAGAAGTACATCTTCATAAGGTATGACTTGAATCAGAAAGGATACATGTTTTATAATCCATCCAACAAAGGGTTTATGGTCAATAGAGATGTTGTGTTTGATGAGAATGATTCTTGGTTTGAAAGTGAATGCAGGAACATTAAGTTGCCATATGGCTTGGAAGAGGAGTTCCCAAGCCTCACCAAGGAGGAGCCAAATCAGATTGAAGACATCAAATCAAATGATGAGGACATCATCAACCTAGAAGAATTCAAGGCATGGAAATCAAAAGGCAAAACCAAGATGAAGAAGTTGGAGGACATACCTGAATCATCCAACCAAGCAATCAGAAGATCACAAAGGGAGAGCAAGAAGCCAATCAGATATGGGTATGACACTTCTTTAGTTACTAAGCATTCTATTTATCTTGCCAAAGACTTAACACTTGAAGAGCCATCATCATATGAAGAGGCAAAGACCAAGGCAGAATGGAAGGAAGCTATGGATGAAGAAATTGAAGCACTCAAGGAGAATGATACTTGGGAGCTAGTGCCAAAGAAGGAGTCTATGAAGGTAATTGGTTCTAGATGGATCTATAAGATCAAGAGAAATTCAGATGGATCAATTTGCAGGTACAAATTTAGACTTATGGCTAAGGGTTTTGCACAAACCCAAGGAGTTGACTATGAAGAAACCTTCTCAACCATCAGGGTATTGGTAAGTGGGACTACATCAAAGAATTGGAACATGTACCAATTGGATGTAAAAAATGCATTTCTTAATGGTTGGATTTCAGAGGAGGTTTACATGGCTCAACCTCTTGGCTATGAGGACCCAAACAAGGTAAATCATGTGTGTAAACTGAACAAAGCCCTTTATGGATTGAAGCAACCACCTAGGGCATGGAACCATAGGTTGACTACATACCTTCAAGATCAAGGATTCATCATGAGTAAAGATGATACTTCTCTGTTTGTTAAGAGAAGTAATTCAGAGGTGATATACCTATGTGTGTATGTTGAGGATATCATACTTATAGGTAATGATGCTCATGGCAGCAAACAGATCAAGAATAAAATGATGGAGGAGTTCAAAATCAGTGATCTAGGGTCACTAAAGTATTTTCTTAGACTTGAGTTATTCTATACTAATTCTGGAATTTATATCACTCAAACAAAGTATGTGCAGGATATGTTGAAGAAGTTTCACTTGGAGGATGTCAAGATAGCAAGCACTCCTATGGAGGTAAACCAAAAATTAAGTGCTCATGAAGGTGATGTGCTTTTAAATATTGCAGGATACCAAAGTATAGTGGGAAGCCTAAACTATGCTACATTAACAAGGATTGATATTGTTTATGGAGTAAGTGTCTTAAGCCAATTTATGCACAAACCTAGAGCACCTCACTTGGAAGTTGCCAAGAGGATTTTGAAGTACCTTAAGGGCACTCAAAATCAAGGTTCATACTTTCCTTATACTTCAGATTTGGACATCAAGATATACTCAGATGTATATTGGGCAGGTTGCAAAGATGATAGGAGGAGTACCTCATGTTATCTCTCTTTTGCAGGTGACAAGCCTATATCATGGTCTTTCAAGAAGCAACCTACTATTGCTTTATCTTCAACAGAGGCTGAATATGGAGGACTAGCAAATGCTACTCAAGAAGCAATATGGATTAGATTGTTATATGCAGATTTGGGATTACATACTAACTTTCCAATGATTTTTGGAGATAATACAAGTTCTTTACATCTTGCAGCAAATCCCATATATCATGCTAGGACCAAGCATATAGAAATCCACTATCATTATGTGAGAGAGAAGCTATTGAGCAAGGGAATTCAGTTTGCATATGTATCAACTAATATGCAATGTGCAGACTTATTGACCAAAGCACTTGATGGTACTAAACTTTGCAGGTTTAAAGCTATGATTGGATTGCAGGACATTCAAGAGGATTGATGAATAAGACCAAGCCAAGATGTTTGGCTTGAGGGGAAACTATTGGTGCAAGTGCCAAGCCTATACACTTGGCTAGGCATGAGAAGTTTTATGTGAAAATGATTGAAGACCCATGAGAACCATTACCTATGGATTTTTTATCTTTAACCATTTGTAAAAGTCAATTGACTTGGAAGATTCTTGTAAATCCACTAAACTCGTGGATTCACATAGAATGAAAAACTATGACTTCATTTGGAGAGAATATCTCCTAGATTAGGGGATCACTTTTCTAGAGAGAGCCAAATTTGAATTCAAATTTAAATTTGAAGACAAGCATTATAAAAGAACACTTCAAAGCTTGCGGTTTGATGCCCCCCCCCATTACTGAGCTTAGAGTTTATCATTTGATGTAATAGAGAGACTCATACTATAGCCTACATTTCTCACTATCATTGGGAATTGATTATCATGCCAATTATCATGTACAACATTGTCATATAATACAATAGATCATTGCTTACATCTATTGATCTCTTTGTCATTGTCACTCAGAACAATGTTCTTGTCTTGCTCATATCTCAGTCATTACTCCACCATTTTCAATGTTCTATGGCTTGTTGGAATTGTCTCTAAGTCTTGTACATGCTGAAAATTTTTGAAGACATTCCATTTAGTGAATTGGGAGAGAATCGCCTCAAAATGTTCACTGGTCATTCTCTGCAGAGGTCCTAAAAAATCAGAGGTAATGCTACACTTGCTAAATTGATTGCTCTCTATATAGTCAATAGTTTTAAGTGATTCCACTTGGAATCGTTAGCTCTTTAAGCTACTTTGATATCTCTAGAAGGAATTTTTCTAATTCCTACTGTGTTGGGAGCACTAAGATTAACAAGCAGGATGCGTATGAACCAAAACAGAAGGTTTTTGATGATTGATGAATTGTGAAGTTATCTGTTTTGGATCAATCATTGCAAGGATCATCTCCAAAGTACAAAGGCACTTATTTAGTGTCATTGGAAAGATAAGAGGGCCTACAACTCAACTCTAAAGTGAAAGGGGGCTGGCACAAAGTAGGATTAGCAGTAACAACTCATTTCTTGGAGTGTCCATCCATCTCTCCCAACATGATTGCTACAAAGAGAGCTACCAAAGGAGTTATAACGAAGGATCAACATGCAAAGGGCAAAGTAACTATGCACAATCTAGCTCTGAGAATGGAAATCTCCTTATGACATATGCATGGAAGATCAAACAATGTAGATACTATATGGTATATCAATAGTGGTTGAAGCAACCACATGAGTTGCAATAAAAAATGGTTCACTAATCTATATGCTCCAAGTGGGAAAAGGGCATGAAAAACCAAGTGAGGATGCAACCCATGAGATCACACATATAGGTGATGTGTTTTTGGATGAAAAAGAGGAAGGAAGGTGTCTCAAAGATGTGCTTCATGTACACCTATGATCACCAATAACTTGGTATTTGTGAGACAAATGGTGGATAAAGGTTATCAGGTGAGATTCAACAAAGGAGGATCCTTTGTGGAGAATCCCAAACAAGGCTATAAGATTGTTGAAAGAGGAAAGAAGCAAGTAACATTTTTTTACATAAAGTATCAAGCATATCAAGGTGTCATATGAGCATTTCTTAGTTTATAAAAACAATGCTCCTCATTGTCTAGAGAATAGCCTTGAGACTTCATAAAAACATCAAACTATTGGTACCATTTTCTAGGGGATCCTTTAAGCCCATATAAGTTCCTCTTCAACTTACAAACTAGAACCCCTTTTCCAAGAACTACATAACCCTTTAGTTCTTCCATATAGATATCTTCTATAATATCTCCATGCAAGAAAGTAGTTTTCACATTCAGTTGGACTAGCTCTAAGTCATCCCTTATAATGAACCCAAGCAACACGTATATTGTAGTCATCTTGACTACTAGAAAGAAGATTTTCTCAAATTCGATACCATGTTGATGACAAAACCCTTTGCAATCATTCATGCTTTACACTTTGGAGGAGCACGAAGGAATGTGAATTTCAACTTACATACCCATTTTCATGGTAAATCTTTCTTAGCCTTTGGCAAAGGTACCAAATCCCAAGTACCATTCTTGTGAATAAAATCCAATTCACTCTTCATGGAATGCTTCCATTATGATGGCTTCCTTGCCCATAACTCTTGTTCCACTTTCAAACCTTTGGCAATATTAAGTTAAAGGTTAATCACATGAATTGTAATCAACATTGCTTATGCCCAAAAGTCTTGTGAAAGTTTTGCATGTTGCAACATAGAGACTACTCTATCTTGGATAATTATATTCATCCTCTCCACTATGCCATTCTATACTAGGGTATAAGGACCTCTAGATTGACAAAAAAGGCTAAATTCATGTGAGATATAATCACCTCCATTATTTGGAGGTAAAGGTTTGAGATTAATTCCTTTTTCAGTCACAACTAAAGCAAACCATTTTTTGAAAGCATTGAATACTTCATCCTTCAACTTGATAGAATATACCCACACTTTTGAGTAGCATCATGTATGAAAGCGAAAAAGTGAAAAGAACCATCCAATGGACTTATGGGCATAGGACCACACACATCTATATGAATGAGATATAAAGTTTGAATTGAAGAGTCAATGTGCATTTCATGCACATTCCTAGTTTGCTTTCCATATTGCAATGCTCACAAAATTAAAAATCAAAGAAAGATAACACAGGTAAGTAGCTAGAACAAGAAAGATTTTCCATTCCACTGAGATATGTGGGCCCAAATGGACATGCCATAAACAAGCCATCAATTATTCAATGATAGCTAAAAGGTGTTCTTTTTGAGTTTATCAAGCACATATGAACAACCAACATACATCTCCTATGGTGAGGTTGGGTAAGTCTTCCACCTGCATCACTGAAGAGATCCCCACATCTGGATGTCTCCAAACTCACCATGACCCTCTTTATCAACATCAAAGGCTTTATACAAAAAAATGTAACTACTATATTAATGACCACATGGGCATACATAAGTGTATCCACAAAAGCATACATAGCATGTATGTGCTCAGCATATGCAATAAAATGGCATTGAAAGGCTGAATTTATAGCCCAAAAAGTAGCCAACAACACCTACAACTTTCTATTAACTCCATTCTTTAGACTAAAAAAGCCTGCATAAACTTGCAGTGGTTGCACCAACCACAACTAAAAGCCTTCTCAGAAACATGTAAGAAGACCCAAGAGCTAAAAATTCAGCAATAAATGTAAATGTACACTACCAAGGAGATACAATATTAGGTGTATCTAGTGCCAACATTGATATTTGTACCAATCTTTCAACCTCTGTAGCCAAAATTGTCCCTTTCCCCAATTTTTTTTATCCAAAGGAACTCTAAAAAAATCAAAGCAGAGAGCCCAAGAAGACATTGTGAAGGCTCCAAAATAATTTTAACCTTAAGTATCTTCACTCTTACAATCACCAAGCAAATAGGGATTAGTGGTAGGAAAACATGCCAAAAAAGCGCGTCTTGGGGGGAACACTAAATATATATAGTAGTGTGCATATCTTCTACCCAATAACAATGAGGCATATTTTTCTCAACCATCAAGGCCCTTGCTATTTCTACAATATGTCTATTTTTGTGTTGAGTGTTGAGTAATTCCATTTTTTTGTGGTGTGTGAGACCTTAATGTTTTAATGTACTGCTTTTCCACCATAGCCTTGAAATATTTTGAAAGTTAGTAAACACATCACTCTTCTATGTCATGAAGTATACCCATGCTTTTCATGTATGGTCATCAATGAATGTGACATAAAACCTGCAACCTCCCATGAATGTGGTCTTTGTAAGACCCCGCACTATGTATGATACATTCTCACTAACATGCTTATCATGTGGAAATGATGCTCTTGGATGTTTACCAAATTGGCATGCTTATGATACCTTTTGCATCTTTGAAAACAAGAATTTTAATAATCCATTGAGAAGCTCGTTTGATTGCATCAACCTCAACCTTTGCAAATTTGCATGTCCAAATTCCTTTGTGTCATATCTCTATGTAAGCAATAACACACGAACCTTTTGCAAACATGAATGCATTCATTTCAAGAATCTTCACATTCAAGGTAAACATCCCACCCACTTTATTCCCTTTGGCAATTAACCATTTTGTTTATACTCTTCTACATAAAAACCATCATAATTGAATCTTAATTCATCCTTGGCGGGCCATTTGTCCAAAAAAAACTACTCTCTTTGTTATACTAGGAACATGTAGTAGATCACCAAGATGTTTTATATTCCCATCATCCATGAATAGTGTTATGCTTCTTATATGCTCGATAGGATGTGATGTAGCATCACTTGTTTCAACAAATTGAGGAACTTCCAATTTTTATAGACTACTAAACCATTCTACATGGTTGATCATGTGATTTGAAGCACTTGAATCAACATTCCAAACATTACCATTGAATTTTGAAACATCAAACACAATTCCAACATCCCTTACTATTATTACCTGAATCATTTCTTTGGAAATTTTTGGAGTTTTCTTTGGCTTCCTCTGCCTAAAAACTATCCTCTTCCTTCTACATTAGTGTGTTTCCTCTTCCACTTTTGAAGCCTCTACCTTGGCCTCTTCCTCTGGCAGAGTAGAATACCTACTCAAGACTAGTTTTTCCTTGGGTTTGAGTCTTCATCAAGGTTTTTTTCTTCAATTATTAGCATGGACACAAGATTAGCAAAATTTGGGATATTCTACCATTCTAAATAGAAGTTTTGAGTTGCTTGTATGCAACTCCTAAAGTTACCAAGAAGGAACACTTTAACCTTATCATCATCATCTACATTGACAGGAATAGATGCAAGTGACTCACATATGCTATTTATTTTAAAGATCTAGTCACTTACCACCATGCCCTTTTTCTCGAGTGTATGCAATTGAGTTGCAATTTTTGAGCCTTTATATTGGTCTCATACAATGTGACCAAAGTGTTCCAAGCCTATTTTATAGTTTTGGCATCTTGTATGTGCCGATTTATGTTATCACGTATGCTAAGAGACAACCAATACACTATCTTTCATGCTCATCAATTTTCATGCGATTTTGAGATTATGATCAGAGGGGTGTCCATGACACCCTAAAGGAAGTGAAAACCTACTCTGATACCAATTGTTGGAGTTTGAGGTTTGCAAAAGCACACGAACAACACAAGGAAGAAGAATAATATTAGAAAACAACAAAATATTGAATGTATTATGGAGAGAATGTATAAAGATAAGTGACCCATTAGGGTTATAGATGTACCTCTGCGATCCTAATTGTGTTCACACACCACAATTGAAATATTGATGGTTATTGAGGGATAATACTACAACAATATGCTTTATGATGTATCATTTTGGATAGCATGTTACACTTGTTGATATATTTAGGTAGTGATGTGTGTGAACACACTACGACCGTCGAGGTAATTTTTTCCCTCTTTAGGAGGTTTTTTCCCCTCGGCTTGTATATACGCCTATAACCCTAATGGGTCACTTATCTTTGTATATTCTCTTGGTAATACATTCAGTATTGTGTGTTGTGCTCCAAGCTTCTTCTTCTTCCTTGTGTTGTTTTGCAAGCGCAAATGTGAGGAATAATGGCACGTTTGATAGACATGGCTATCAATGCATGTGCCTATGCATCTCTGCCATCCCAGTGAAGTTTCTCTACAAAGGTACAACAGGAACTGCAGTATGAAGTGTAGCATGAACACGAACCTGAAGAATATCACCATCTACAATGCCATCTACATCACCTTCAACAACTATGTTTGCAGGTGTAATAAGACATTTCTCAACACCCTGCACAATATTCCACAGTCCTTTTGTAACCAATACATGACACATCATATAAGCTCATAATGGATAATTGGTACCATCAAACTTATCCTCAATAGCCAACATACAAAATACATCATTGCTTTCAACCATGGCCACTCACTAAAATACCCTAATGTAGACAGATAAATGTATCTCAAAAAGTTGAATGCAACTACCGTGTCGAGTTCTGCTAAACTTGTAGCAGACTTTGAGCCGCTTATACCAGTGGACCAAAACTTTTATATCTTTGTCACAAGAAGACAAAATTGCCTACACAGGCATTGTGATACTGCATTTGGAGGCCAAAACAAGCTCAGATTGTGATTTCGTGCAATTATGAGACTATGATTAGAGGGGTGTTGATGATGCCCTAAATGAAGCGACGACCTAGTCTGACACCAATTCTTGGAGTTTGAGGTCTATAGAAGCATGCAAACAACATAAGGAAGAAGAAGAAGAAGAAGCTTGGAGCACAACACACAATACTAATTTCAACATTAGCCAAGATTGGCTTGGTTGTGAAATTTGTTGATGACAGATGTAAAGTTCATGATCTATCAAATGGCTATGTGATTATTGCTTTTGGCATTTTTATATCGTGAGTTGTATAAGCTCATAGACTATGAAAAATCTATGAATGATTCAACATGTGCAGTACATGATTCTCAGGCTATGTCAGATGCAAAGCTTTGACATGCACGCTTAGGTCATTTGAATTTTGCTAGTTTGTTATGCCTACAGAAATATGAAATGGTATCCTCTCTGCCCAAACTTGAGGCACTCGGTGAACATGTTTGTGAAGGCTATATTTTGGGCAAAATGCAACATTCCTCGCTCCCAAAAGATGGTTCAGTTTGAGCTAGTTAGAAATTGTAGCTTGTTCATAGTGATGTTTGTGGTCCTATGCAGACACGTTCCTTTGGGAACTATCTTTCTTTGAGACTTTTGTTGATGACTTTTCTAGGCATGCATGGGTGTATCCTCTAAAAGCAAAGTA
The DNA here is from genome assembly GCA_020310875.1 of Ceratopteris richardii. Taxonomy (NCBI): domain Eukaryota; kingdom Viridiplantae; phylum Streptophyta; class Polypodiopsida; order Polypodiales; family Pteridaceae; genus Ceratopteris; species Ceratopteris richardii. The sequence goes on along the minus strand of CM035426.1, from coordinate 136,358,101 downwards.
CGAAGTGTTTATGTGCTTCAAATAGTTTTTGGTTTTCCTTGAAAATCTATCAGCATGTAAAATGGGCATCCTTCGTTCTTATCAAGGGGGGAATATATGTCTTTTAATTCTAATGCATTTCTAGTTGAATGTGGGATAAAACATCAGTGTACAATGTCATATACACCTCAACAGAATCGAGTTGTTGAAAGGAAGAATAGGTCACTCATGGAGATGGTGAGGTGTATGGTCAAGAGTCAAGCTTTACCACATAGTTTTTGGCTCGAGGCTGTTATGTGTGTTGCATATGTACTTAACAGGTGTCCCACTAAAGCATTGTAATCTATCACTCCATTCGAAGCTTGGCATGGTTGCAAGACATGTATTGCTCACCTTCATGTCTTTGGTTGTCTCGCATATGCATTAGTGCTTGAACAACAAC
>CM035426.1:136337680-136352680 GCA_020310875.1 Ceratopteris richardii | reverse complement strand
CATGCCAAGCCTCATATGGAGTGATAGACTGCAACGCTTTAGTGGGACACATGTTAAGTATATATGCTGCACACATGATAGCCTCAAGCTAAAAACTATGTGGTAAAGCTTGACTCTTGACCATACACCTCGCCATCTCCATGAGTGACCTTTTTTTCCATTCAGCAACCCCATTCTGTTGAGGTGTGTACACTAATGTTTTATCCCATGTTCAGCCAGAAATGCATTAAAGTCAGAAGACATATATTCCCCCCCTCGATCAGAACGGAGGGTGCCCATTTTACATGCTGACAGATTTTCAGCCAAAACCAAAAATTATTGAAGCACATAAACACTTTGGACTTTGCTTTTAATGGATATACCCATGCATGCCTGGAATAATCATCAATGAAAATGAGGAAGTAAAGATAATTTCCAAAAGAGGGTGTATGCATACGACCACAGACATCACTATGAATAACCTGCAATTTATGAGTAGCCCAAAATGAACCATCTTTTGGAAAGGACGAACGTTGCATTTTGCCCAAAATACATCCTTCACAAACATGTTTTTCGGATGCCTCAAGTTTGGGCAAAGAGGATACCATTTCAGATTTCTGCAGGCATAGCAAACTAGCAAAATTCAGATTAGCAAAGCATCCATGCCAAAGCTTTGCATCTGACATAGCTTGAGAATCATATACTATACATGCAAAATCATTTATAGATCTTCCATAGTATATGAGCTTATACAACCCACGACATAAAATGCCAAAAGCAATAATGACATCACCATTTGACAGATCATGAACTGTACATCTGTCATCAACAAATTTCATAACCAAATCAATCTTGGCTAATGCAAAAACTGATAAAAAACTTTTCTTGATCCCTGGCACAAACAAAGCATCTGACAAAGTGAAAGAACTACCATCAGCAGTAGTTAAAATGATCTTACTAGCTCCCATAACAGGATAGGAGCAGTTGTTGGCACATGTAACACTATTCCCTATAGGGGCAGGCTCGAGTGAAGAGAAGAAACTGCACTGTGATGTAATATCTTTGGTTGCCCCACTATCAAAGTACCAAACATCTGAGTCTACTGCAGACATGCAAACAGTAGTAAATGCCCATTCTTCGTCCTGCACAAGATTTCCAGACTCTATTTTCAGTGTAGAGGCCTCTGCAACAACCATTCCGGCCTCTTTCTTCTTTGCCTCTTTAGTAGCGAGTTTTGGACAGCTCTTAATGACATGATCATTTGCTTTACAATATTTGCAAAACAATTTCTGCTTTTCTGATTTCTTCTCATCTTTGTCTTCCTTCTTCGAATGTGGAGCATTTGCAGTTTTTTTCTTACTACTAGAAGAGCTCCATTTTCCTTTGCCCTTCTATCTAGCTAGGAAACCTTGATCTGCAGCACGCATAATAGACATGTTCTGCCTAGACTGATCGTCCTACAACAAAACAGAAACTAACTCCTCAAATGACAAGGCATTCGGATTGGCTTTCATCATCAAACAAAGAGTAGAAGTAAAACTCTCATATGAATCAGGAAGACCATTCAGAATGGTCTACACAAGTGAGCTATCTAGTATAACCTCATCAACAAAAATCAATTGTTCCTTCAAGTCTTTGATCTTTGTTAGAAAACTATCCATAGAAACATCTTCATTCACGTGCTCACTCTCCAACTGTTTATGGAGGTAAGCAACACGAGCCTCATTCCTAGCTTGATACAATATGATAAGTGGTATCCCAGGCATCCTTAGTTGTTTAGCAAGAGCGAATGTGAGGAATAATGGCACGTTTGACAGACAAGGCTATCAGTGCATGTGCCTGAGCGTCTCTGCCATCTCAACGAATTTTTTCTACAGTAGGTGTAGCCGAAACCGAAGCATGAACAAGAATCTACAAAATATCATCATCTTCGACACCATCTCCATCAGCTTGAGCACATGTATTTACAGTACATGTATTCTCATATAAGCCTATAACGGGTAGTTGGTACCATCCAACTTATGCTCAACAGCCAACAACCAACATAGGGAATACATCACTGCTTTCAGCCATGGCTGATGACTAAAATACCCTGATGCACAAAATTGATTGTATCTCAAAAAGTTGAATAGAACTGCCCAGACAAATTCCGCTAAACCTGTAGCAGACTTCGAGAGGCTTATACTGGCGAACCGAGATTGGTAAATACCTTTGGCACAAAAAGACAAAATAGCCTACACAAGCACTACAATAGTGCGTTCGGAGGCCTAAACGAGCTCAGATCATCATTTCGACACCATAGAATGAAGCTATTTTGATCTCTGAAACACCCTGAGTATGCTCACCAAATTTCGTGCGATTCTAGGGTTGCAACCGGAGAGGTGTAGATGATGCCCTAGATGAAGGGGCGACCTGCTCTAATACCAATTGTTGGAGTTAGACGTCTGCGGAAGCATGCAAATAGCACAAGGAAGAAGAAGAAGCTTGGAGCACAACACACAATAATGAATATATTACCACTTGAATGTACAAGGATAAGTAGCCCATTAGGGCAATAGGCGTATATACAAGCCGAGGGAAAAAAACCTCCTAAAGAGGGAAAAAAGAGCCTCGACGGTCCTAGAGTATTCACACACATCAGTACCTAAATATATCACCACTAAAGAGGGAAAAAAGTGCCCTGACAGTCTAGTGTGTTCACACACCTCAGTACCTAAATATATCAACAACTAACTCCTCAAATGTTAAGGAATTTTGATTGCCTTTCATCATCAATCGAAGAGTAGAAGCAAAACTATGATATGAATCTAGAAGACCATTAAGAACAATTTGTACAAGTGAACTATGAAGCAGAACTTCATCAGCAAAAATGAATTGCTCCTTCAAATCTTTGATCTTTGTCAAAAGATTGTCCATAGAATCTCCTTCATTCATATGCTCACTCTCCAACTATTTTCAGAGATAGGAAAAACGAGCCTCATTTATTTCCTTGTATAAAGTGATAAGTGTATCCCGAGCATCCTTTGTTGTTTTGCAAGAGTGAATGTGAGGAATAATGGCACGTTTGAAAGACAAAGCTACCAATCCATGTGCTTGAGCATCTCTGCAATCCCAATGAAGTTGATCTATGGTATGTTCAGTAGGATCCAAAGCACTAATAGGAATTTGAAGGTTATCACCTTCAAGTCCATCTACATCACCTTCAATAATTGTATTTGCTAGTGTAGTAGGATGTTTTTCAACACCCTACACAATATTCCACAGCCCATTTGCTAACAATACGTGACGCATCAAATATGCCCACAATGGGTAATTAGTACCATCCAACCTATCCTCAATAACCAACATACGAAATACAGAATACCTTGATGCTAAAAATGATTATATCTTGAAAAGTTGAACAAAGCCACCATATCGAGCTCTGCTAAACCTGTAACAGAATTCAAAGCGCTTGTAGTGGCGAATCATGTGTGTGTGTATGTATATGTATGTATGTATGTATGTATGTGTGTATATATATATATATATATATATATATATATATATATATATATATATATATATATATATATATGTGTGTGTGTGTGTGTGTGTGTGTGTGTGTGTGTGTGTGTGTCTGTATGTATGTGTGTATGTATGCATGCATGCATGTATGTACAACTAATCCGCAATCTCCTTGATCTTGGTAACAAACTCTCTGATGGTTTCTTTAGGTGTCTTCTTCATTTGGTTGAACTTGTTCCAAAAATGATTCGTTATTGCTTTGCTACTAGCAGAAAAGAAAGTCTCTAGGGCATCCCAAGTCTCTTGAGATGCCTTGCATCCTCTAATATGTGGTAATAGAAAGTCACAGATAGAGTTTAGTATGTATGACCTTGCTAGAGCATCCCTTGTGCACCAAAGTGTGAGCTTATCTGTCTCCTCTTGTGTAGGTCCTCCTTCGGATACAATTCCATAAAGATTGCTACCTTGCAAATAGGACTCCATTCTGATTTGCCAAGCCGCATACTTGTGTCAATCAAGCTTCTCAATCATTGAGGGAAAATCATCATCCATCTTGATCTAGCTCTAATATCATTGAAAGAACTTGGAGAAGCTTGTAGGAGATAGAAAAGTGAGTTGTGAAGCAGTGAATTTTGGTCCAGCCAACTGGCACAAGACCATCCCTTGAGCTTATGGAGACTCAAATAGAACTCATAGGCATGAAATAAGAGCTATAAAATGCACTATGTACTTTGGATCATCAAGGAGGAGCCGATACAAAACAGATAGGTTTTTGCATTCACTAGCTCAAAAAACTTAACATCTTTGGATGAAACAATCAACTTCATATGCTCATAGAAGCCAACATGATTACAATTGGAAAAAATCCTTTTGGAGGAGTGATACACATAAAGTTGAGTGTATAGAATGCATAAGAGTACAAGAAATAAGCAACATATGCTTTTGGAATGAACCTGATACTCAATAGTGGTACCTCCTATTTTTCAGGAATGTGTAGAGATAGATCCCAAGGTAGAAAATTTGAGATTTCTCCCAATCTACTAAACCAAATGCTTTCAAAATTTACACACATAATGGACACTAATACATTTTCAATGAGTGCTCATCATCCAATTTGGAGATCTGTAGAGAGAGCAACCACCTCTACAAGCTTACTGTTGTTGAAGAAGATGATGCAGAAATATGAAGGAGCAAGACAATGATGACCACAAGTGTGTGTATATTGCTTCCATATAATGTACAAGTGATTTGAAGTCTTTATATAGACTCTTGAAGTGCTCCATGACTTCTACAAGTGGATTTTGAATTCAAATGAAGGTGGTAAAAATTGTTGAAGAGAATCAATTCACTTTCCTACAATCTAGGAAAAGTGAATATCTAGTTTGATCTAGTTTTAGGTGTCTGATTGATTTATTGATCGCAACTCAACCACCTCACATTCGTGCAATTTGAGCTCTCTTTTTCTCCATTTACATGTGTGAAGCTCTAGGCTTTTACAATGGTAAATGATCCATAAAAAATCTTTTAAAAAATACAATAGATCAGCATAAGTAAAAGAACTATCTAACAGATATTCTTTTGATATAATCTGAACGATAGTTTTTTGATGTAGATCAAATCCACCTCAAGCATAGTAGAAGCTTGATGTTCCAACATCGGGCATAGAGTGCATTTACATCTCTAGGCATGTAAAAGATCAACTTCAAGAGGAGTCATTTGATCGGGATTATTCGGATACATGTTTCTTGAGGCTCATAATCAATCCCAAGCATTGTCTCCAGAAGCTCATATGAATCAAGGATAGAAGTGATTTTAAACTTCCGAAGGGTATAATTCATACCATCAAGCTTACCTTCATGAAGGCTAGTGGTTGTATCTACAATGTTGGGATGATCACTCGAGCAGAGACTACATCTATGTTTCTATGCATGTAGCTTCAAAAGGGATCATTTGATCGAGATTATTTAGAAAAGGTGTTTCTTCGTGCTCATGATCAATCCCAAGCATAGTCTCCAGAAGTTCATGTGAATCAACGATAGAAGTGGTTTTAGACTTCCACAAAGTGTAACTGATACCGTCAAGCTTACCTTCTATGAAGGTTGTGTGGTTGTACTGCAATGTTGGGATGATCGGCATCATTGTTTCTCTTGCTTGTGTCGCACCTACTCCTATTGACAAACCACCTTGATTTCCAATCGTAGATAATAATGCACCGGTTCACATCTTCCCTCCTTTGTGATTGAAACCTTTATGTTTCTTCTATGCCGCTCAAAACCTCCTTAGCTCTAATACCATGTAAGAAGAAATAGCAATGTGGAATAGACCAATAAACAAAGATGAAACCAAACTAAGAGGAAGCATGGACTAAGAAATAGACAAGTGAAATTCTTAGATTGCCAAGAATGCAGCTACAAAGATGATGTCCACTCGTACACTCCCAGTATGGTACTTAGTTGGAGATCTAGACGAAGTCTAGATGAAGGGGCTTACTAATGCGCATATAAAGTTTTGCATAGGCCATGCTTACATAGTTTTTACAATCGGACCTAGTATCTACAAACATGATTGGGGGAGAGAAAATAGTTGACAAAACACGAGTTTTGTTTTGATTATATCCCACGAATAGAAATCCTACTAACTCGTCCTTGCTAACTAGGGTGATCATTCCCCCGGATCTTGCAATTTTCACCTTGATTGGAAACCTAAAGACCTAGAAGTTTTTCCTACCTAACCTCATGTCTAGGCTCACAAAGATCATCTATTATCATCAACGAACACATATAGATGTCATCTAACTTGGAAGTTAGGGTTCCACAAACATCCATGTTCTTAAAATGGCTTCCCCTCGTAATCGAGGCCTTACAACTTAGAGCGTCGTGGATCTCTTGTGGTTACTTGAGGGTGGAGTATTGAGTGTATCTAACAGGAATCATATCTTAACCAAGGGAATATCTCAATAAGCCTAAGATTTATCTGTGTGTGCTTTGAATACAATTTCCACTCTTTAAGAAAAAACTGGAAGAACTTCAAGTAAGAATTTGTGATGAGGACTTAATCTTGTTAGTTGCAAACCTGTTTTGGGAATTAGGAAAACATGAAATTTGACCATGAACATGAACAAAAGCATGCATAGAGGTTTTTTTATATGGTATGCATCCCCACTGGCCTGATGGATTAAAATTTGCGGATAACAAAATTCTTCTACTTTGAAAAGAAGATCTTTAGATCTAGCAATATAAGAAATACTTTTGAAGAATCAGCAATTCTCCATAGATCCAACTACTTAAATCCAAGAGTAGTTTAGTTGGAATTGCTTCGATAGATGAATCCACAAAACAAGACATTAACGTACAATTCAAATCTATACACAAGCAACTCTAGATTCTTCAAATGGAATATCTTTGTTGAAATATTTGAACAAAATATTATTTTTCTTAATGTCTCGTGTTCAATGCACAAAATTTTGTGACAGTTGAGCAGATTTTGTGGGAGAAAAAATTAATCAGGTGTATTAGACTTCTCATCTAGTCAAAGATGCAACAAAATGATGAAAAGAAGATCATGATTCAAAAGGAATAAATACAGGTTCAGCATCATTCCTTACTTTCTTATTCTACAAAAACACGCCACTTTTTATAGGCATTTTTATGAAAGGTATATGATGGAATCAATCCCTCTTTTAACGCATGTACACTTTCATTCTCACACATCATAAAATGGTTTAAGGTGCTTTTCGTTTCATGAAAGGCCTATGATGGAATCAGTCCATATTTTCTGCATGTACATTTCCATTCTCACGCCAATAACAATAATTTTGTTGTCATCTCAAAGTTCTAACACATTTGAGGTATCTACAAGGAAAGTATTCGTAGTATGAGATGAAGAAAAGAATAGAGTAAATTGGTTGCAACTAAGAATAAATCCATCTTTCTAGTAAGAGTAACCCGAGCAGTACATGATTTCATGAGATATAAATGTTAATAAGGCCTGGAAGTCACAAACTACTTTAATGACAATATTGAGCTTCTGCACTCCTATTGAAAAAAGACTTTTTGGCCAGAAACTTTCTAGGAAAGACAGTAAAATGAACAAGACCTCAAAGGTGCAATGCATATCTATACCATCCACCTGAAGACTTAAACTTCTGCAGGATAGCGAGAATTGATATCAAACTTGTCACATCCGATCTGGAATTTATTGAATCCCCTGAATCCACGTTCAAGTAAAATGTTTATTTTGAGTTTGAAGGATGTGGAAGGAATGACCTGAGTTGATGGCCAGATCTTCCTACATAGACATCAGACTTGTCACATAGCATTTGAAATTTACTGACCCCCCTTCTGAATCTATGTGAGAGAAGATGTTTGTTTTGGGTTTGAAGGATGTGAGGAAAGTTGTTAATGGTCAGATATTGCCTCTCCCTTCAAATACTCAAGCACGCATTTCTTATTTGGTTCGAAATGAGTATCTCCCCTTTCCAACGAGAAGTTGCCTTGCAAAATGCAGTATTCAATTAAACAAACAGAATCCTGTCTTATAGACATGCACTTGCTAAAAAAGGGGGATCAGAAAGCCAATCTTAGCCATTTCAAAAGCAATCTTATGTATCCAAGAACTTTGATCCCACTTAAAAATAAAGTTTGTTTGCATGAATTACAGCCCAATAACCTCTCAAAATGGCTTTTTCCCAAGTGTTCTCTTAAATGATGAAAAAGATCTAGACTCTCAATGATTACCAACATAGTACAGAGAGAAACTGTTCTTTGCGTTTCCAGAAGAAAACTAAGGAATAGATAAACACATGAAAAAACCAGAGTCAAAAGAAAAACATCTGTCGTGATGTTTGTGACATGTTACGAATATACCACTCACAAGACCTCACTGTATCTATTAAGATGCTCAAAAATTTTTCATTATCAATTTTAGCATTATCACAAATTTATCATAACAGACTAAGGTTCAGTAGGACTAATTTGCTTTAACCCTACTCTGGATAAGACCCTGTTCGAGGAGATCGCTGGGTATAAATAAGCAGAAACAGCTGCTCACTGTCTTAAGTGAATGTACTTTTTCCTCCACAAGAGCCTTGAACGATATTCTTTTCACAGTACTACAAATTATGCAAACAAATGCATTCCCAAAACACATACAAGACAATGGATGATCCATCTCACTACACTACGTTCACCAATTCAGAAGATGATCAACACGGTCAACAGAAAAGTATTAAGGTATATCTTATCATCATGTTTGAGGAAATTAAAAAGAAGGAAGATAAAGTATATCTCAGCTTCTCTGCAAAAACAACAAGAGGATAGCCAAGCACGAACATTGAGTTCTAGCCACGGGAAAGGTAGAAGTACCTTGCATAGCTCATCCTGAAGTCTGAGGGTTTGCAAAACGTAGCATTTACATTTTTATTCAGCCGGATGCATTGCCTTGAAAATTTTCTGTTCCATAACTACAATATTACAAGCAATGAGGTAGCAGTGAGCAGTCTTCACTAGCAACATCACTAAAAATACTGATACATCTTGTTTAGCTCCAGTTCAGATCAATCATAAAAAATGGGGGTTATTTAAAGCAGAAGTCAGATTGGTGGTTCAGTTGAGTCCTCTGAAGTTTGGAAAATTTTAAGAAAGCTCTCCTCTAATGCCTAGTCATTTCTATTGGCTTCAATCAATTGATGAATGAGCAGGATCAAGAGCACATTCTCCCAAAATCAACAGAAGAATTCCACACCAAGTGGAAATAATTTCAAGCAACAACAAAAAGGAAGGAACAATCAGGAGAGACAGAGAGAAGAAATAGGAGCTCTTCCTTTTCCTCTTTTGTCACGTGGGGAAAAGGGGGGGAGGGGGGGGGGGGGAGAGAGAGAGAGAGAGAGAGAGAGAGAGAGAGAGAGAGAGAGAGAGAGAGAGAGAGAGAGAGAGAGAGAGAGAGAGAGAGAGAGAGAGAACACGCACAAAGAAGTACTGCTCAACAATGTGGCTACTTAAGCCAGAGTGCTTACAACTTTTGGCTGACTGAAGCCACAAATTCTTCACATATGGGAGTCGACGTTTCAGCATTCCTATCACATATGTACAAAGCACAACAGAATATACAAAAGTATCATTCACCATATTACAATAGCCAACGAGTATTATAAGGGTGAAAGGGAATTGATCAAGCAGTTCAACTTTAAAATCGAGAAATTATGTCATATAATGCACTTGAGAAAAAAGCTGCCATTGATGCAGCCAAGAGGGAAACTATTCCTGCTGTCCTCCCTTTTCTTTTCCTTAAGCAATGTTCCCCTGTGAGCAAACAAACTTCTTGATTTAACACATTTCTTAAAAAAACAAAATTTCGTAAGGCATCATTTTGACTACTACACATGCAATATCAACTGTAAAAGATTATTGCCACAAGCAACTAAAGAATGGGTATCCTTCCAAGTTACTGATGCACAAACACTGACACCAGTTATTGACTTGTTAAGTTCTAATCCATTGCGTACCGAGACTGAAAAACTTGCTGCAATCAAATATCCAGGTCAGAAATGAAACATATCCAAATTCCCTCAAGACAGAATTATGATGCGCAGGAGCAAGGCAAGAACAATGTCACGCAATAGCGGGTGCAAGGGTTGAACTTTGAATAAATACAGCCAGTTAAAATTCATCATCCATACAAGTAGCCATCAAGATAGTAAATCAGAGCCCCAATGTGGCTCATTATGGCAGACTTCCTAGACCTCTCAGGCCAATTCTCTGTGAAAAGAGACTTGGGCATTCTATACCTTCATAAGTTCAGATTCATGGAAATTTCAAACTAAAGATACTCAAAACAAACATAAATATACAACAAAATTCTACAACAACAACAACAAGAGCTTGCAGAAAAGAATAAGATTAAGATCAATCATGAAAACCACATAAGAATAAGAGAGCAAAATCAAAAAATGAAAACATAATGATAATAAAACAAAAAGAAGCTGAATAATTATACAAATAAACCTGTTTTATGTACAATAAATCAATAAAAAAATGAAACTAATGCCCAGGCAGAGCCTAGTGGTTGGCGCTCTGAATCTGTGGGAGGAGTCCAAACTTCAAATCCTCGCTCGACATTTCCACGAGTTCCCCAAGCTGGTTGCCTCTACCTTAAGAGGTCGGGTGTGTGTGTCTCTTAATTCATTGTACATTCAAAAAAAAAACTATAATTTAAATTTTTCTTTTACTCTCCGTTGGAGTTTTAGGTCTGTGGAACCATGCAATGACCCGTTAGGGTTATAGGCGTATATACAAGCCGAGGAAACGAAAACCTCCTAAAGAGGGAAAAAAGTGCCACAGCGGTCCTAGTGTGTTCACACACATCACTACTGAAATATATCAACAAATCCCCCTGGGAGTGATGCGGTGAACAAGAAGCTTGCACTCATGTATAAGGAAGTGCCAAGCTATGTGGAATCAATCCACAAAAGTAAGCCCACAGCTTTGCTAAAAGCTTCAAACTTCTCCCTAGGTAAAGCCTTTGTGAAAAGGTCAGCAACTTCTTCTGTGTGGGCACATATGCCAAATTGGTCTCTCCAACATAGAACCTCTCCCTGACATAATGATGGTGCACCTCAATGTGTTTAGTACGAGCATAGAACACAAGGTTCCTCGCAACTACCAATGCACTCACTCTCAATGAAGATGGTGGTGGCAAAAGACTGACCAACACCCAAATTAACCATAAGGCGTCGGAGCCACACACTCAACAGTAGCTTTGAAAGCCACCCTATACTCAACCTCACAACTAGAAGTGGCCAAAGTAGGTTGCTTCTTGCTCAACCAAGATATGCATGAGCTACCAAGCATGAAGCAAAAACCACTGGTCAGCACACTGACACAAGTGTCATAGCAACCAACCCAGTCAGAGTCAAAAAAAGAATGTAAACCTGGAAGTAGTGATCCCCGCTTGAGATAAAACAATCAAGTAGACAAGTACCACTCAAGTAGTGAAAAATGGGCTTAACCGTCTCCCAATGCTCGACACCAGAGCAATGCATAAACCTGCTCATATGTGAGACAGCAAACTGAGTATCAGGCCTAGTTATGCATAAGCAAATCAAGCATCCAACAGCCTACTGATAGAAGACTGCATCAAATGCATCTCCAACATCATGAAGACTCAAGCGTAAACTTGTTTCCATAGGAGTGGCAATAGGTTTGTAGTCTTCAAGGCCAAAATATTGCAATAATGTGTCAACATGTTTTGTTTGACACAAAGCTATTTCGCCATCAACTTGCATAAACCGAATGTCCAAATAATGACGCAAAAACTCCAAATCTGACATCTCAAATGAGGCATGCAAATCAACCTTAAGATCAGCAATATGCTTCTCATTAGGACCAATGAGCATAGTAAAATAAAACGCGTTTTTTTGCCAAAATAAAAAACGTTTAGAACGCCCGGACGTCCTATTGCGTTTTTTTTGCAAATTTTTTTTTTCGAATTTGTTTTTTGGTGGCGTTCGAGCTACATATGCAGCCGTTGAGCTTCGCTTTAGGTCATTGTAGCCTCCTTGGCAGTTGCTTTCTCCTCTTCCTTGCCTTCTCCTCTTCCTTGCCTTCTCCTCTCCCTTGCCTCCTTGCCTTCTCCTCTCCCTTGCCTTCTCCTCTTTGAAGTTTGCACATACTCGAGTCTTGTCGTGGCCCGTCTAGAGTCTAGAATCTCTTTCCCTCTTTGCTTTCAAGTTTGACCATGGGTAGAGCTCCTGATATCATCCGTAACAATGTGAAAAGTCATAGCTCTACCTCTTGGGAATGCAATTATTGCAAGGGCATGTATGGTGGCTCTGCATCCCGCATGAAAGGTCATCTCCTTGGGTTGAGAGGAAAAGGCATTGGAAAATGCACATCCATACCTCAAAAAACCATAGAGGAGTTGACTACTCAACTCCAATTGAGTCAAGGGGTGGGTAATTTGCCTATGCCTCCATCGTTTGAGAGCACTGTGGGCGCGGGTAATGAGCCTCTTCATGATGGAATTCTGTCTCATCAAGTTCATGATCAGAGTGCAACTAAAATGCCACGTACAGAGAGCATGAGTTTCGTGGGTGCCAATGCCTCTCCTTTGATCTGCAAAACGCAAAATGGACTTGTTCCGCCTAAACTGATCTTCCCGCAACACAACAGAGACTAACTCCTCAAATGCTAAGGCATTTGGATTTCCTTTCATCATCAATCGAAGAGTAGAAGCAAAACTGTGCTATGAATCTGGAAGAACGATTGAAAAAGTCTGCACAAGTGGAGTGGCCTGTCTGGCAAGACTTCATCAGCGGAAATCAACGGCTCCTTCAAATCTTTGATCTTTGTCCAAAAATCGTCCATGGAATCTCCTTCATTCATGTGCTCACTCTCCAACTCTTTTCGGAGGTAAGCAACACGAGCCTCATTCCTTGCCTAAGCATCTCTTCCATCCCAACGAAGTTTTTCTACAGTAGGTGCAGCACGAACCGTAGCAAGAACAGGAATTTGAAGATCGTCATCTTCAATGCCATCTACATCACCTTCAGTAATTGTATTTGCAGGTGTCGTAGGACGTTTTTCAACACCCTACACAATATTCCACATTCCTTTTGGAACCAATACATGACGCATCATATATGCCCATAATGGGTAATTAGTACCATCCAATCTATCCTCAACAACCAACATACGGAATACATCAATGCTTTCAGCCATGGCCATTGTCTAAAATATCCCGGTGCAAAAAAATGAATGTATCTCGAAAAGTTGAACAGAACTACCTTGTCAAGCTGTACTAGATTTGTAGCATACTTCGAACCGCTTGAACTGGCAAACCGAAACCTATATATATGTTTGGCACAAAAGGACGAAATTGCCTACACAGGCACTGTAATAGTGTGTACAGAGTGAGCTCAAATCACGATTTCAAGACTTCGAGTATGCTCACCAATATTCGTGAGTATGCTTAAAATCGCCCTGAGTATGCTCACCAATTTTCGTGTGATTCTAAGATTGTGACCGGAGAGGTGTCAAGGACTCCCTAGATGAAGCGACGATGTGCTCTGATACCAATTGTTGGAGTTTTAGGTCTGCGGAAGCACGTGGAGAGCACGAGGAGGAAGAAGAAGCTTAGAGCACAACACACAATACTAAATGTATTACAAGTGAATGTACAAAGATTAGTGACCCGTTAGGGTTATAGGCGTATATACAAGCCGGAGGGGGGGGGACTCCAAAAGAGGGAAAAAAGTGCCCCGACGGTCCTAGTGTGTTCACATACATCACTACCAAAGTATATCACTCTTTCTACATAAATAAAAAATAACACAAATAAACTTATGTTCAAAGAGAATAATTAGAGAGGAGGAAAAAGTGCATCTCCAATTTCAATGTCTATTCAAGACAAAAAGTATCATATAGCAAACTTTATTGGTGTCCACCATCTAGTTTGCACAAAGAGCTATGAAATTCCTTCTCACGTCATCACTGCCCTAGAGTAGGTACAAGCTCTATTGTAGTAACTTTTAAAATGAAGACTTCTAATAAAACCAACAAGTTGAGTTTCTGTCACTTTTGAAAAAGAAGGGCAAACTTTGGCATGATAAAGCCTTGCATAACAAATAATAATAACTTTTTTTAAATTCATGAATATAGAAAATAAACTTCAACAAAATAAAAATTAGAAATATGTATCAAAAAAGCAAATAAGTGCATATACACACACATGCATATATGTGTATATGTATGTGTGTGACATGTGTGTGTGTGTCTTCATGCACACATCAACAATCCAAATTTAAAACTTAAATACTTCAAAAATGAGGGGAAAAATTTGAGCTACAAAAGTAAAATTATCTAAAATACAAAATACAAAAAAATAAAAATAAAAAATAAACAAAAGAAGAAAAATCAACACCTTAAAATCAGCCCAACATGATTAATATATTCCTATCAATTCTATTCAATTTACTTATGGTCAATCTTTTTACAAATTGAAAGATATCATGAATGACCTAATTATAAAGTAAGAAAAACCTTACGTTTTACTGAAATTTTCTTGAATGAATACCCCCTTTTCAAAGGCAAAGACTAGCTCACGACATTAAACTACAAATAAGGGCATGTGTAAACAAAGACAAAACGAATCTAACCAACTCAAGAACAAACAACACCATACTTTGTTGAATGAAACATATTTAATTCAAAATGAGACATTTAAATAATGTTAGTGATCATTAATAGCATATTCCAGCTCTAACCTTTTGTTATAAAAGGTTTGCTTCAAAACCAGAATGAAATAGAGATAAGTGTAAATCCAAAAAAGCACCACAATCACTTGTTGCACAAGTTAGTCCACAAGGATATTTGGAGTATAACCCGCCACCCAAAGAATCATTATTTAGAGACATAAATCCTTTAAACAAAGTAAAATGAGCAACAAACAAGGTCGTCTTCGAAGTGTCTATGTGAGAAAGTCTATGTAAAAATGATAGGAATAATTCTTCAATAAACTCGA
>CM035426.1:136275180-136325180 GCA_020310875.1 Ceratopteris richardii | reverse complement strand
AAAAATATAAAAAATAATAAAGAATTCCAAAATGAAGGTTTTTATAATTTTCAGAACTAGCCCAACTCAAAACCAAAACCAACAAAAATATATATATATACATGTATATATATATATATATACATGTATATATATATATATATATATATATATATATATATATATATATATATATATATATATATATATATATATATATATATATATATATATATAAAAACTTCCACTCACAGTTTCAAAAACTCATAAATAAACTTGCTGAATTATGAGGATAGGAATAAGCACAGTACTTGACCTCTATTTTGAAATGTACCTGTCCACAACATCACTCCAATGGATGCACCAAATCCTCGAAAATAAGCATCGATCCCTGAGCGACTGAAGACAAAATCGCAAACTTGTCAGCTGATTTGAAAGGCTCACTCCCGGAAAATAACGTCATATCAGAGGCAACTCACTTATTGAGTCCAACTGCTGCAACGGCCAGTTGACAAAAGAGGCCAATTCCGGTCAAAAAAAATCTCAAATCAAAGGACTTTTCCTTTACCCAAACTGCAACACAGTAGCCCAGATGAAATGCAGCAAATGAGATTGTAAGGAGCGGAAGTACCCAGATTTGTTCTTCATTTCCCTCATCATCACCATCACCACCATCATCTCCACCACCATCTCCATTGCCTCTACCACCACCAGTCGGTCCACCAGTAGATTCTCTGATAGGCTTTCTGGGAGAATCTTGGTATCCATTCATCATGCTTGTTGCCCACGGGCTATACACAATCCCCATCCTCGTATGAAATGATGAAGTGCTCAAATCCTTTCTCTGACAGTGCTCGGTTAATAATGGGTCATCATCACAAAAACAGCTGATTGAAGGAACGCTAGATGCTGAAGCCAATACAGAGTCTGATGACAAAAAATCCTCTATTCCTTTAGGCACAATCAAACACTCCAAGCTAGCAGAAGATAGAAAAGACCTCCAAGTGAAGCCAGCATAATTCTGCCATGTAGTGTTGAATGTAAAATATCGATAAGGGTGTGTTTTGGCAATAAATGTGGGCCAGCATTGCGCCATTCACGATGCAAAAATCTGTATCTTGACCAACGCGGATATCAAACTTTGCGAGCAAACTAAACTCTATCCAGCCAACCTATAATACACAGAATATAACCCGTAAAATGGACCGCATATCAGAACAATGTATAAGAAATAGCTAAGCTTAGCAATACATACGAGTAGGAGAAATTTTGCGTGTTTCTCACCTTAGCTGCGGAAGAATGTGTACCATGAAATGAAAAAAATGACACTTAACAAATATCCACTCTGAGTGGATCCTCGAACTGATGAATCGTGACTGGCCAAAAAAAAGCCTTCAAATCACGCAGTTCGACAACGCAGCTCCGTGCGATAATAGCGATACACAAAAAATGCGAGGGCAAATGAAGGACGAGAGAGTCACGCAGACACGGCAAGAGATGAACCGTGAATCGTGATTCGTGATATGCACAGGCGATGTCGATGAGCAAGAAAACAAACCGTAAAATATCATCCCTGCTGGGCCCCTACCTCGATATCCAACGCAGTCATCATATCCTCTCCCAACAACGCTTAAAACCTAGAAGCATGGGAATCTTCAATAGGAATATCTTCTCTCCCAAAAGAAGACGAGGATAGCGGATATCAAGAAACGTCCTTGCATAATGGTTGGGTGGTTGCACGTAAATGCGGGTTCACTCGGCAGGAATTGAAGTAAAGAGCAAACCTTTTACCATTGAGGTATTTGTTCCAAAGAAGATTTAAAGTAACCCTCCCCTTCGGCAAGACACTCAAACCAAACCTTCGGACATGTATAATGAGTTAAAAGCAGTTATGTCATCGCTTTCAGGTAGTTGTAATTTGTAAGTCAGTGTCAAAAATTAGTCTAACTCCTTCTCTATGGAATAAAGGGGGTCCCTTGCATCATATGCCCACTCACTCTATACAATTGTAATTTCAAAGCTAAAGAGTGGAGGAGTATTATAATTCATATTACTATAAACTACTAATTTGTATACCTTCTGCTAAGGAAATGATTCTTGAAGACGTATTTGTCTACGAAAAAAATGTCATGTCTCATGTGGTATGTTAGGTCTTCTCTTATTTTGTCCTACCATATAATATCTCCTGTTATTTTAATCTCAAACAAAAAAAGGATCAAAATTATAAAAAAAATTAATTATAAGCATACATACACAGACACACATACATGTACATACACACACATACATACTAAATACATACCCACACACATACATACTAAATACATACCCACACACATACATATACACACACATACATGCATACACATACACATATACATACACTTACACATGCATACGTACACTTTCACATACATACATAAACACACACATACGTGCATACACATGCACATATTCATACACTTACACATCTATACATACCCACACATACACATACATACATGCATACACATACACATATACATACACTTACACCTACATACATATACATATACATATACATACATACATACACACACACATACATGCATACACTTACACATACATGCATACGCACTTATACACATACCCACACATATAGATACACACACATACATGTTGGATGATGAGAAGCACATCATTAGCATGCTTGACATATAAGGTGCTTTTAGTTTGACTGTTCTCAAAACCATGTGCAATCAGATAGGCATATATTTTTTCATACCATTAGGGCAAAAAATGCCTGAAAAAGGGTCGTTTGCTAATCATAGATTAAGAAAATTGACAAATAGGATCTTTCCACGTGTACAAGAATATAACATTCTTGTCTCTTTTAATGGTATGAAGAAATGCTTTTTTTAAGAAAATATGCTTAAAAGTGTCGCTTAAGTGATAGATTTTTTTGAATTCAGTGTACAAATTTTGGTATCATATGAAAAAAGATATTTTTTTGCACACCACACAATGCAAATCCTTAAATTTTCAATAAATAAATGATTTTTGAAGATACAAAATATTTCTGTGTTCACAAAATTCAATGATGTTTCAGCCACAATTGATACATCAAATCAAAAGATTGCATTTCGCTTCCACGTGTACAAAGTTTTTTTTTCTATAAATACTCGTGAAATTTGTGAAACTTGGTTTCCCACTTTGATCATTCTATACTCTTTCGTGTCGTCCTTCTACTTCGAATGGCTTCTACTTCTCGTCATCCTTCCAATCGTGTAACTTCATGTGAGGTTTACAACAGAAGAGAGGATTCACTATGGAAACCTCTTTCTGCGAAGCTTAATGATTCGGTGACTATGATTCCTAGTTGCAGAGGTGCTCATAAAGTCAAGCGTACTAAAAGAGATGACACAAAAAAACATTTGAAAGGTCGTATTTTAAGTTTCAAATTGAAGAGAAGGTTGGTTTGCAAAAGTTCAACATGTATACTATGCTAAGGATCTCATGCTAGATAATCATCTGCAATTCCCGTCGTATGGTAAGTGAAGTCTGACAATGCCCTTTTATCAATTTCACTTGTTTTTGTATTTCAAGATATATGTAGCAGATATTTTTTCTTCCAATATTCTCGAGTGGCAACCTGTTGAATGTTTGACACGAACATTCAAAGTCCTTCATAAGGATTATGCAGAACTTCTGTATGCAAACAAATTTGTTCAATTTTTCAATAGCATTTAATTATTTGTATACTTTGCAGATTATCAGGTGCCATCAGGGAGGAGTGCTTATGGAAATCTTGTACATTTGCCTGCTCCTCGCATCTCTTCATTAGATTGGGATGCTCCTGATCATTCAACAATTTCAAGTTTTTTATGCAAAATGAAAGAAGATGTCCAAATGGCAATGTCAGCAAGCCGAATTTCTTGAAGGATAAAGATTCAATGGTTTCTTACTCCACATTTTTGTAGCATGTTTTAAAAACATGTTATTACAGAAAACAAAAACAATGTGGTTGAATAGGAAAGTTCTAAATTTTTGAGATTGATGATGTTTTAGGTAGGGAATGGGATAGCAAAGAAGATCAAAAGCTAGGAGACATCATTATATGTAAAGTTATCCCAAATTCTCTTTCAATTTCATATCAGATATCTTGACAATCACTTTTCTTAGGATATGGTTACAAAAGGTGGAAAAAAAAAGCTTGGACTCTCGATACCCTTGGATTCAGAAGAGAGCTATCCAGAATTTGAGTTAGAAATATTGATTTATCCAGATTTTCAACCTAGGAAAATAATTGTCACTGCAAATTGGAAACTCAAAAATGTAAGGGGGATCCTAGAGTTCCTTGATGAGGTTTCACCACAATTCAGATTCTCAATCGATGGTGCCATGGTAAACATTAGATCAGAGAAAACACTATCTTGCATAACTTGTCTGCCACCCAAGGTGATCAAGTTCCAACCCTTACGAATGTAACCAATCTTTCCCTTTTCTTCTACTGAATACATATTTTTTTATTAAACTCACCATATTCATATTGGCATTGTTTTGGTTTGTGTCATCACTCTTTTGAGATTTATAATGTGCAAAAGCGTTTATCATTGTCTCAAACATGCAAAATTGCATTTATTTTTTATGTAAATCATGATATTGATATTGGTTTTGTTTTGGTTTATATCATCACCTTTTAAAAAATTCTAGTGTCCAAAGACTGTTGTGCAAGGTTTCTATTGCTCAAGATAAGGATAAGAAGCTCTCCATGTAACTTGTCCAAACAAATTCTAATGGTCAAGGTAAGGATAAAAACTTCTCCATGTTACTTCAAAATAAGATAGAGCAATAAGGTAGGAATATTTCAAAGGGGATAAGCTTGGAGCACAGGACCGATTCAAGCGATAAGAACCATTGGAGGTTCTTCGAAGGTGCTTATTGCTTGAATTGATGGTCTTTCTTTTTCAATATGTATGGGCGTTGTGAGACCAATTCAAGCGATAAGGGATAATTGAAGTTCCCGAATTGCTCTCCTCGCTTGAATCAGTCGTGACTTTTTTGTGGGTGAAAAACATAGTAAAGAGCATCAAGGATTACAACATTGAGAAGATTGGAGGATATGATCGATTCAAGCGACTAGGGGCAATGGAGGATTTCGGACTACCCTAATTGCTTGAATTGGCCGTGTTCTCCAATCCTCTCCATTTTCCTTTACAAGCCAATTTTTTAGTTTTTATCATCAAAAAACATAGTAAAGAGCGTCAATGATTACTATATGGAGAAGATAAGAGGATAGGATCGATTCAAGGGACCAGGGGCAATGGAGGATTTCGGAGTGCCATAATCACTTGAATCGGTCATATCCTCTAATGTTCTCCATTTTCCTTCACAAGCCCAACTTTTCAATTTCATATCATCAAATCATGTTATAGCATGACGTTTACAAATTAATGATAAACAAATTATTAATCATGAAAAAAGGGCAGATCACATTGAAGAAAAACTAATGCCATCACTAATACCATTTCTTTGTACAAACATGATTTACAAAAACTATCTTTCAAATAAAGATAGAATGGCTCTCAAGGCTATTTTGTGTACAAAATTGCATTTACAACAAAGAGCATGTAAATATCTTTCAACTTATGTTGGAAGTAATGGGCTAAATATCAAGATAGATACAAAACTTTATACATTTTTGGAGCCTTCACCTTTCTTGTTTTTGTTCTTTCTGAAACTCTCACTTCTTTGCTTATTCTTTGGGACATGCTTCAATGGAGCTGAAGGAGAATCTGGATCATAAGGACAGATAACATCTTTTAAGATGGCATGAATTGCTTTTTTTCTGACCAAAAGGATCCATGCATCTGGATAATCAGATAGATTTAGATCTGGACTGTAGAATCTGTGCTCCAAGAACCTTATTGTATTGGCAATTACTCTCCATCCAGATGATGTAGTGTCTTTCTGTAGTGGCACATGAATTTGCATATAACCAAACTTTTTTCTTCATTCACTTTGCTTGGATATTTCTGATCAATGTGCATTTTCAAAAGTTTGGCAGCGCTACATATCAGAATGCATGGCAATAAATAAATATCACAATGCATTCACAAAGCTAAATAAATATAACAATGCATTCACAATGCATGGCAATAGAAATGTAAAAGTGCAATGGAAGTGTGAACTTACAGTTTACAATTACCATGCTGTGCTTGGAGAGAGTTCATGAATAAGGCTTGGTATTAAACAAAATCAATAATTATAAGACTCCAGTGACCCCTGAAAATGTGACATGCTCATTAATAAAACCACCAAGAAAGGAATGATTTTATAAGAAAAATAGAAATGAAAACTTACTTTTCAATATATGGATAAACTATATATAGTATCTCTTCACTAAAATTCTTGAGAAAATGATAAATTTCTCCATGCTTGAATAATATACACTGAGTCACAAGGGGATCCAAAATAAAGACCTTCCTCGAGACTGAAGTCATCCTCCCATGGCATTGAAGCATTGACAATTATCTTGCCATCTCCTTTCTTTAAAAGCTCTAAGTTAGCCTTCTTCAACCTTTGAATGTCCTCAAGGATAACATATTCTTCTGTCAAAAGATTAATCCTTCTCTTCTCCTCCTCAGTGTCTGCTGCATTTCTTATTGAATGGTCATGAGAAAGCATCTCTTCAATTTTGACTGTGGATGGCTTAGGCTTTCTTGTTGGAGTTCTATTAAGAATATCAAAAAAATTATGATCATGCTTGCCAAGAGGTACAATGGCTTTATCAAAATTTTATCTTAGCCTGGACACAACAACATAGTCCTTGGCCATAAGTGTCACCCTATGACAATGTGCTGCACAAAGATAAACATCATTCATGAAATCAACTACAAAATCTTCTTTTGCTTCTTGCAAGCATAGAAGACCCTGGGTCTGCCATTCGACATTCACAAATGAAGCAGTCTTCATCATAGAGCAAATATTGGGAGGGATCTCCTTAACTACTCTCATAAAAGGAAGCCTTGGGATGAGAAGCCCCACAATTTTCTGAGCTCTTCCGATTTCCCTCAGTGATTTGACATGATATTTAACTCTCTTTTTGGCATATGTTTTTTGTGGATCAACCTTATCTTGGCTATTTGTGGTCTCTGGAGTAGGGCCCTGCCCCTCTGGAACAGGTCCCCCATGGTCTTGGTTCTGAGGGTACAACTTCATAGTTGTCTTCTTTACCCTAGCCATGATCTGTAAAAAAGAATTGAAGTGGATCAAACACATGGAAAAGCAACAAACTATTAGATGATCAATTCAAGCGATAAGGGTCATCCAAAAATCTCTAATTCATCTAATCGCTTGAATCGGTCGTATCAAATAAATCAAGGTGTTCACTTTCTTCTCATGTACGATTCCCCTAATCGCTTGAATCGGTCATCCCAAAGCAAATGGAAAAAATGAAATCCCCTTATCTTCACTACTGATCCTAAAAAAATAAATAATCAAAAAAATCCTTCGAACTAGTGACGACCAATTCAAGCGATTGGGGAAGTCCAGTGATCTCCAATTCAACTAATTGTGTGAATCTCTCGTCTTCCATAAAACATGATTTTTGACTATAGACAATCGATTCAAGCAAATAGGTCAGTCTGAAAATCTCTGATTTCACTAATTGCTTGAATCGATCATCTCTAGAAGATAGCAAGCTCATGGATAATACCTTGTACACCAAGAGAGTTCAAAGAGAAGGCAATTTAGTGATATTCGCAGAAGAGGGTTGGAGCATGAAAACTGGTGGAAGTCGGGAGAGGGCGTATGTCACAAAAAAAATGGCAAAAATGAAGGCAGGAGCTTAGGGAATCCCAATGTAAATTTCCACGTGTCAACATATGAGTGGTCCACGTCATTTGATCGTTCAAATTTCAAATTCAAAATTGCCACATGGTGCACACTCATTTGTCCACGTCATATGACCGTTACTTTCTCTCCTCGCCTATAAATACTAGTTGGCTCGCTCATTTTGGATTTTCAACCTTCATCAAATTTCTGTCTTCATAGCCAAGCACTCCGAGCTCTACTTCTATAGGCGACCGATTCAAGCAGTCATGCCTCTTTGACTCCTTTCATTGTGCCTATTCGCTTGTATCGGTCGCCCTTTGCGATGGAAGGAAAGGATGTTATTATTAGTGCTTCTCCATCTGAAAAATTGCTATATTTTATGGTTCAAGAGGGATTGAGGGTGGATCATTTTCTAGATGCAATGAAGATCTTCAATCCCATCTTTGATTTTGAAGCACTTGTGGAGAAAAGCAAGGAATTTCTTTCGACCAAATTGGAGAGATTCGATAGGATAGCAGATGGTCAAGAAGTTATTATATCTGGGAAAACTTCTATCCACCCAATGATTTTTGGGAAGGATCCTTTGGATAGGGCCAGAATCACTAGAAAATGCAGGAAGATTTCCCCCTTACCAGACATGATAGATATTTGCCTAGAACACCAAAACAATTGTTGTTTAGTGCCCTTGGGCATAGGGTTTCTCATCTGGCTGGATCACATCTCAATTGGTCAAATTGAAGCCAAGGAAGATGAAGAAAAAAAGGAATCCCTAGAAGTTTCACTTGAGGAATTTTCAGAAAGTCAAGTCAAAGAGATTGTTGAAGAGATTAACCTCAAAGTAGCAGAAGAAGAAGAGGTAAGGAACTTTGATGTCGCTTCCTTCAAAGCAGAGACCACCATAAGAGAGCCAAAAGGAGACGTGAAAATCTAAGAGAAATCACTGCTCCTTCCAAATCTCCCATATTACTTTATCTATGGGAAGGACTTTGTTCCTCTCTATTGCATTCAAGAGCTTTTCAACATAAGAGAAGACTACTGCCTTGTTGCTATAGCTGAATCAGAAGAAGTTGCAAGGAGGTTCATAAATGAGAAGGATGAAATTAAGGAGGAATTTTTGAATTTGGACTTATGCTTGTCAAATAAATAGTTCAAAGATGTTGGAGAAACAATCACTAATTGGACATATATTTGCAGGTCAAAGCTTTAGGAAGAAAACCACATGCCTATGTGAAGTGACAAATTCACAAGTGTATTATATTTGTAAAGTTAGTTCACTTTAGTTCTAGAAGTTTTTTAAAAATCACGAGAATAAGAAAATCTATATAAGTTAGTTTGTATCAACTGACACGGAGGGGAAGACAATGAGAGAGAGAGAGTTAGAACTCATTTTGTATGACTGAGAATAGTCGGGCTTCTCTGCGTGAGAAAGCACGTGTGCATTTCTGAGTTTTCATAGTTATGGAAAGAGTTTATTAATTTCTGTGTATAAGTCTTCTTCTTCCATCTCCAGAGTTTGTCTTGTGTGAAATGATTTCAAAAGTTGAAGTTTTCCAAGCAAGTCGATGCCTGGCATCGAGTTTGTGTTGATAAGTCCGTGTTTTATTCTCTGAGTGTTATGTCTTGCTAAATCTTCTTGAAAAGATGATGTTTGTGGAGCAACTCGATGCCTGGCATCGAGTTTCAGCATAAAGTCGATGCCTTGCATCGACTTCCCACATAAAAGTGGTATTGTTCATGTGTGTGCTCAAGGGGGTAATTGTGGCACTGAAAAAGTGGCTAAAAAAGCTGAAAGTCGATGCCTGGCATCGACTTTTGGTTGCAAGTCGATGCTAGCCATCGAATTTTCATTTTTGGACAGTCAGGATTACTAAAACAGGCAAAAATTCCATTTTTGGAAGTCATACAGGGTCATCTTGTGAAGGTCATAACTTGAGTTCTAGAGATCCGTTTCAAGCATATGATAGCTTGTTGGAAAGCTCTACTCTTCTACTTTCATCCACTAAAAGATCTTGGAGAAATAATATTTGAGCTAAGAGAAATTAGCAAAATACTGAAGGTATGTCATTTTAGTGACTAAGAAATTATGAAGAAGTAAAGTTCTTGGTTTTGGCTATCATTTCTCAAAGTTTGGAGTGGCAATGAGTTAATGGTGACCATAGAGGTTGTCTAGTGTCACATTAATTCATTTCTTGTGGTGTTTTACACATCAACGAAAGACTCGTCCAAAGCTCTCTCAACCTGCTACAAAAAGAGTGCTCTCACAGAAGCCAAGCCTTGCAGATGAGGATTTTGACCAACGATAAAAAGATTTAGGGATTTAATCATTTGGACGAGGATATTCGTTTGTGGAGGTAGCTGAGGACAAAGGAACAATAAGTATTGACAAGAAAAAACTGATTCAGGAGGAAGATGAGGTCAAGGTACGTCCAGACAAGCAAATTCTAAGAGATGACCGATTCAAGCGATTCGGCCAATCAAAGAATTTGTAATGAGCCTATTCGCTTGAATTGGTCGTCTCTAGATTTCTTCCTTTTTATTCATTTTCTAGCTTTCCCTTATGTGAGAAAGCCAAAACAACATCTATTTGCTATCATTTAGAATAGAGAACTGATTCAAGCGATTAAGCTATCATTTTGAACACACGACCGATTCAAGCGATTAGGCCCATCCGAGACTTTTGGATGAGCCTATTCACTTGAATCGATCGTCTCTTGGATTTCTCTCAAAATAAGATCTATTTGCTATCATTTAGAACACATGACCGATTCAAGCGATAAGGCCCATCAAAGACTTTTGGATGAGCTTATTCACTTGAAGTGGTCATCTCTTGGATTTCTCTGTTTCTAATTTAATATTCTCTATTGATGCCTGATTATCTTCATTTGCAATTTATTTAAGGGTTTTGTCTCACAATACTTATAAATGATGGCAAGTAATGGTATTTTTTTTTATGATTCTTAGTGACGGCCGATTCAAGCGATTAGTCCGATCCAAGATTTCCTTATGATCCTAATCGCTTGAATTTGTCATCTTCTTTACTCGTTTCATATAAGTTCATTTTTGTCCCGATGCTTTCTTTGATCTTGCATGATTTCCAGAGTTATCTATTTTGGATGAGGACAATTATCTTGGCAGGGGCAACGACACAAGAAAAAAGCTATAGAGAGTAAAGGAAAAACAAAACTGGATAGACATTCAATCATTCATTATCTTCCAAAGTTAAATCTAGATTTATTCTGTGTTGTACATAAGCAGTATAGTGAGGACCCTGATTTTGCATTATTCTCTCTGAAGACTCTTTCAAAGTACATTAGCTTTTCCTCACTACCATTTAATGCATATAGGATTTTTTTCTTCTTGACAGAACTGCAACATTCAGGATTTTTGGCCATGCCCTAGGGCTTAATGCTTCTAGAGCCGGATATTTCTTGTGTTAGTCAAGCTATGCAATAGCTACATAAGTGTCAGATATACAAAGTATTGCTGGCTACAGGAGAAAGGAGTTCATTAGATACAGAGGATATTTGCCAAAGTCAAGCTCATTCAAAAGACTAAAAGAAGAATAAATATTTCATTTCAAAATTTCATGAGTTTCAAACACTATATATACATCCATATGTATTTTTTGCCAAAAGAATTGTTTAAGATATTTGAATATTATAGCTTCAAGTTGGAATGAAATCCCATTCTTTTTTGTAAAGCCATGTCCTAGGAGACATCTGGTGATCGTCCTCATTGACATGATCTGTATAGATTATCTGATGATGATATCTGGCATGTGCTCCTTTGTAATTATCTTTTAAAGAACCAATCAAAAAGCTCTTTGAAAGCATTACATTTTGTGACTCCTCCTCCTTTTCTTGTGCATCTGAAGAAGCTTGGTCTTACTTGATAATGAGATTTTTCCATGCCTTGGGTGTTCCATGTGGCAAGTGTTTCCTTTTTTGTAAAAAATGGACCATGCAGGAGAAGAATATGTTGTAAAAACATAAAGCTAAATATCAAAACACACCAAGTATATTTTGTTGGAGTAAATTTCTTTGATGAAACTCACCAAGTAGTAAGTTATGTCTTTGACACTCCAACCATATAAAACCTTTCTTAACCTGCACACCTGATTTTCATGCTCTTTATGCACAAAGCCACGGGGCTGAAAAACATACACTTATTCATGCAAGTCACCATTCAAAAATGCAGTTTTAATGTCCAACTGATGTACATTCCAACCATGGTGGGCTCCAAGTGCATAGATGCTATGAACAAAAGTCATTCGGCAAGTAGGAGCAAAGGTTTCATCAAAATCAATGCCTCTTTCTTGCACATAACCCTTTGCAACAAGCCTAGCCTTATACGTGTCAACTGTTCCATCAGGCTTACACTTCAGCTTGTAAACCCACTTAGTGCCAATGGCCTTCTTGCCAAGAGGGAACTCACATAAAGACCAAGTACCATTCTTCATCATAGTATCATATTCAGATCGCGTAGCAGCCATCCAATTTTCTGAATTTTGTGCTTCATCAAACGAAACAGGCTCATTCTCATCACAGAGACTAGACGCAGCCATAGCATAGCAATCTGATACAAACGAGGCACTATGAGAGCTTGAACGAGTACAATATGACAAAGGTGCATCTGATTTGCTCTCACACAAAGTCTGCACCATCTATTTTGGCATAGCTTTTGCCTGCTCAATATCAGCTCTCTCATCAACAAGTGCATTATGTAAATCTGCATTAGAAATGGAATGATCTACATCATCACATAAAACTTGCAAAGATTGAGAAGTTGCCTCATTAGGACTAGCACTAGACTATCCACCTGTAAAAAGAGGAAGCAAAGTATCATACATGTCTTTAGAGCTAACAGATGTCTCCTTAGTACATGAAAGTAATGGTTGAATAGCATCTTCCACAAAAACAACATCATGGCAAACCAAAATGCGTTTAGTCTATGGATGATATAGACGATAGCCTTTACTTTCAAAACTGTACCAAAAAAATTACTGCTTTATCATCCAAATTTTTGCGATGTTATTCAAGCACTAATGCATATGCTAGAAAACCAAAAACATACAGATGAGCAACAGATGGCTTGCAACCATGCCAAGCCTCATATGGAGTGATAAACTGTAGCGCTTTAGTGGGACACTTGTTAAGTACATATGCTGCACACATAACAACCTCAAGCCAAAAACTATGTGGTAAAGCTTGACTCTTGACCATACACCTCGCCATCTCCATGAGTGACCTATTCTTATGTTCAACAACTCCATTCTGTTGAGGTGTATATGGCATTGTACATTGATGTTTTATCCCACATTCAGCCAGAAATGCATTAAAGTCAGAAGATATATATTCCCCCCCTCGATCAGAATGGAGGGTGCCCATTTTACATGTTGAGAGATTTTCAGCGAAGTCCAAAACTTTTTGAAGCACATAAACACTTCGGAATTTGCTTTGAGTGGGTATACCCATGCATGCCTGGAAAAATCATCAATGAAAGTCACGAAGTAAAGATAGTTTCCAAAAGAAGGTGTGTGCATAGGACCACAGACATCACTATGTACAACTGCAATTTCTGCATAGCCCAAATTGAACCATCTTTTGGAAAGGCGGAATGCTTCATTTTGCTGAAAATACAGCCTTCACATACATGTTTATCAGGTGCCTCAAATTTGGGCAAAGAGGACACCATTTAAGATTTCTGGAGGTGTAGCAAACTAGTAAAATTCAAATGACCAAAGCGTGCATGCGAAAGCTTTGCATTTGACATAGCCTGAGAATCATGTACTACACATGCTAAATCATTCACATATTTTTCATAATCTATGAGCTTATACAACCCACGAGATAAAATGCCAGAAGCAATAATCACGTCGCCATTTGACATATCATGAAATGTACATCTGTCATCAACAAATTTCATAACCAAGCCAATCTTGGCTAAAGCCGAAACTAATAACAGATTCTTCTTGATCCTGGTCACAAATAAAGCATCTGATAGAGTGAAGGAACTAGCATCAATAGTAGTCAAAATGATCTTACCAATTCCCATGATAGGATAAGAGGAGTTGTTGGCACATGTGACAGTATTCCCTGTAGGGGCAAGCTCTAGTAAAGAGAAGAAACTGCGCTGCGAAGTAATACGTTTGGTCGCCCCACTATCAAAGTACCAAACATCTAAGTCTACTGCAGACATGCACTGCTCATGCGAAGATGGGTCAAAACTGCAAACACTAGTAAACGCCCATTCTTCATCCTGTACAAGATTAACAAACTCAGGTTTCGGTGTAGGGGCCTCTACAACAACCATTTCAGCCTCTTTCTTCTTTGCCTCTTTAGTAGCGAGTTTTGGATAGTTCTTAATGACATGATCATTTGCTTTACAGTTTTTGCAAAACAATTTCTGCTTTTTTGGTTTCTTCACATCTTTGTCTTCCTTCTTCGATTGTGCAGAATTAGCAGATTTCTACTTACTAATTGAAGAGGTCCATTTTCCTTTCGTTGGGATGGCAGAGATGTTCAAGCACATGCATTGATAGCTTTGTCTATCAAACGTGTCATTATTACCCACATTCGCTCCTGCAAAACAACAAAGAATGCTTGGATACACTAATCACATTCTACCAGGCAAGGAATGAGGCTTGTGTTGCTTACCTCCAAAAACAATTGGAGAGTGAACACATGAATGAAGGAGATTCCATCGACAATTTTTTGACAAAGATCAAAGATTTGAAGGAGCAATAAATTATTGCTGATGAAGTCTTGTCTGATCATTCACTTGTGTAGACTATTTTGAATGGTCTTATAGATTCATATTAGAGTTTTGATTCTACTCCATTGATGATGAAAGGCAATCCAAATGCCTTAACATTTGAGGAGTTATTTTCTATTCTATTGGAGGAAGACCAATCTAGGTAGAATAGGTCCATTATGCATGTTGTAGATCAAGATCTCTTGGCTAGTCAGAAGGGCAAAGGTAAATGGAGCTCATCTACTAGTAAGCAAAAATTTGCTCATTCTGCACAATAAAAGAAGGATGATAGAGACGACAAGAAAACAGAAAAGCAGAAATTGTTTTGCAAGTACTATAAAGGAAATGATCATGTCATTAAGAGTTGTCCAAAGCTGGCTACAAAAGAGGCTATGAAGAAAGAGGTTGGAATGTCAATCCAGGTAGAACAGGTCCATTACGGGTGTTTTAGATCAAGCTTTCTTAGCTAGTTAGAAGGGCAAAGATAAATGGAGTTCATCTACTAGTAAGCAAAAATCTGTTAATTCTACACAATCGAAGAAACAAGACAAAGATGAGAAGAGAACAAAAAAGTAGAAATAGTTTATCAAATACGATAAAAGAAATGATCATGTCATAAAGATTTGTGCAAAATTGGTTGCAAAAAAGGCAAAGAAGAAGGAGACCAGAATGGTTGTTGCAGAGGCCTCTACACCTAAAACAGAGTCTACGAATCTTCTACAGAATGAAGAATGGGCATTTACAACTGTTTTCAGCTATGACCCATCTTCTCATGAGCAGTGTATGTCTGCATTAGACTCAGATGTTTGGTACTTTGATAGTGGGGCAACCAAACATATTACCTCATAGTGCAGTTTCTTCAGTTCACTTGAGCTTCCCCTATTGGGAATACCATCACATGCGCCAACAAATCCTCTTATCTTGTAATGGGAATTGGTAAGATCTTTTGGACTACTATTGATGGTAGTTATTTCACATTGTTAGAAGCTTTGTATGTGCCAGGGATCAAGAAAAATCTATTGTCAATTTCAAATTTAGCCTAGATTCGCTTTGTTGTCAAATTTGTTGATGACATATGTATAGTTCATGATCTCTCAAATGACAATGTTATTATTGCTTCTAGCATTTTATGTCATGGGTTGTATAAGCTCATAGACTATGAAAAATTAAGAATGATTCAACATGTGTAGATCAAGATTCTTAGGATATCTTAGATGCAGATCTTTGGCATGCATGCTTTGGTCATATGAATTTTTCTAGTTTGATATGCCTATAGAAATCTGAAATGGTGTCTTCTCTACCCAAAATTGAGGAAGCTTGTAAACATGTCTATGAAGGTTGTATGTTAAAAAAAATGAAGCATTCATCCTTCCCAAAATATGGTTCAATTGGAGCTGTTCATGAATTGTAGCTTATTCATAGTGATATCTATGGTCCTATGCAAACACCCTCAATCGAGAAATACCTTTTTTCATGAATTTTATTGATGATTTATCCTAGCATGTATGGATATATCCATTGAAAGCAAAGTCCTAAGTGTTTATGTGCTTCAAACGGTTTTGGTTTATGGCTGAAAATATGTTAGCATGTAAACTGGGCACCCTCCATTTTGATCAAGGGGGAGAATACATGTCTTTTGATTTTAATACATTTTGACTGAGTGTGGAATAAAACATCAGTATAGAGTGCTGTATATAGCTCAACAAAATGTAGTTGTAGAAAGAAAGAACAAGTATCTCATGGAGATGGCAAGGTGTATGGTCAAAAGTCTGGCTTTACCACATAGCTTTTGGCTTGAGGCTATTATGTGTGCAACATATGTGCTTAACATGTGCCCTACCAAAGGACTCCCATCTTTCACTCCATATATGGTTGCAAGTCATATGTTTCTTATCTGCATGTCTTTGATTATCTAACATATGCATTAGTGCATAAACAACAACACGGGAAATCGGATGATAAAGCAGTGAAATGTATTGGGTATAATTCTGAAAGCACAGGCTATCATCTATATCATCCACATACTAAACACATTTTGGTTAGCCGTGATCTTAATATTGTGGAGGATACAATTAAGCATTTACTTTCATGTGCCAAGGAGAATTCAGTTAGCTCTAGAGGTATGTATGACACTTTCCGGCCTCTTCTTGAAAGTGGACAATCAAGTAATGGTCCAAATGAGGCAATTTCTCAGCCTTTATAGGTTCCACATGATGATGCAGATCATACCATTTCTGATGCAGATTTTACATGATGCACTTGTTGATAAGAGGGCTGATATGGAGGAGGCAAAAACTATGTCTAAATGGTTGGCGTAGACTTTAAGAGATAGCAAATTAGATGCACCTCTTTCATATCATACTTCATTCCGGCTCTCATAATGCTTCCTTTGCATCAAATTTCTATACAATGGCTATTGGGTGTGTGTAGAAGTGTGAGAGACACACAAGAAGCACACACAAGGAGCACAAACGCAGCAAGACACACGGAGAAGACGATGGCTGGAAAAGCTCTCTCTATTGATCGATGAGCTGAACTGAAGTAAGAGCTGAATAATATCCCTAAGTACAAAGTACCACCACATATGAGAGTATCAAGTATGTGGTAACATGGGGAAAAAACCTCTAGCTAGCACTAGAGTAAAAAGTGCCCATGTATAGGGAAAAGGTTCACATTAAAGCTACTCGAGGAACACATAAGTGTAACAAACCCCCTTGGAGCGAATGATGTGAACACATACAGGGAGTGACAGATCAGCCCCCACAAGGTAACAAGCCTAAAGCTTTGCGAAAAGCTTCAAACTTTTCCTGTGGAAGAGCTTTGGTGAATATGTCTCCCACATTATCTTATGTAGGCACATATATGTTGGTGCATTTTACCCAAGCCTACATGCTTGATATATTTGATATCATCCTCATTTGTAAGTCACATGAGTAGTCATGTGAACACCTCTTGTAAAAGAGTTCATTTTTATCTCTTGTAATTGAAAAAAAGAAAAAGGAAAAGGATGGCTTACCTCATGCATGATGTAAAAGCAATTTCGTGGCTCTAACTACCAAAACCCACGACTTTTTGAGCTGAGGGAATATCTCCTAACTTTGGGGATCACTTTTAGGTGGAGCCATTCGAATTCGAATTCAAAACTCCCTCCAAGAACAACTATAAAAGGAGCAAGAAGGAAGAGGCGATTAGCAAGCCTTGTACGTGACCACTTCATGTCATTTTGTAGAGATTGAAGAGCTTACTCCATAGCTCTATAATTCTACTCCCATTGTGCAAAGATTCATTGCCAATGTGGTTGTAATCATATGTGAATCTATACATTTATTATCATCTACTTCTCTGTTTTGTTCTTTGCTATACTCACTCAGAGCAGTAACTTCAGAAGGTCATATCTCGAGTTCTACTGATCCTTTTTCAGTGATTGAAAGTGCGTTGCATAGCTCATACGGTCTACTGTGTGCATATGAATTTTCAAGGTCATTGGATTTATAGTTTTGGAGATATCTGCATTTTACTGCTCACTGGTCTATCTCTGCAGAGCCTCGAGAATGGTGGGCATGTTCCAGAAATTGATGAAACTTGTTCTCAGTGCTCAGTCCATCAATTGAAGTGGGAAGCTTGCTAAGTCTATTTGCTATGCCCAAAAGGAATTTTTCTAATTCCTACCAGCTTGAGAGCACTGTTCATTTTTTCCAGCAGGTGTATGTCCAAAAATAGCAAGTTTTGGGAGCTAGTCATTTCGCAACTAGTCTGTCTTGACTTAAACTTTTGGAATACATGTTCCAAAGTACTTGGCTGATATTTTGGTGAATTTAGGAAGCTTAAAGTGTCTTCTAATCATCTTTGAAGTCTCAGTTGGCTGGTGTGAAGCTGGTTGTAGCAGCACCAACTCATCTTTGGATTGCATCCACCATCTCTCTTCACAATATACCAAATCAATATCTCCTGCATGAAGGCGCTCTCTCACATAGTGATAATGCACCTCAATATGTTTGGTCCGTGCATGAAACACTGGGTTTTGTGCAATAGCCAAAGCACTCTGACTATCAGTGAGAATATGCGCAGCAGCATCAATCTCCATGCAAAGATCCATCAATAGGCATCTCAGCCATATACACTTCACTGTAGCTGTGAAAACTACCCTGTACTCAGCTTCACAACTCGATGTCGCCACTGTAGGTTGCTTCTTACTCAACCAAGATATGCATGAGTCTCCAAGGAAAAAGCAATTACCACTAGTGGACACGCGAGTATCATAACAACCAGCCCAATCACTATTTGTAAAAGCATGCAAGCATGGCTGAACATCTCTGCCATAAAAGAGACCTAAGCTCAAAGTTCCTCGGAGATATCTAAACACACGTTTCACCACTTGCCAATTCTTAGTGCCAGGGCTATGCATGAATCGACTCAACTGGGAAACTGCATACTGTATATCCGGCCTTGTGTTGCATGCATATATAAGACATCCCACAGCTTGCTGATAAAGAGAAGTGTCAAATGCATCACTGGAATCCTCAACTGAGAACCTGAATCCTGTTTCAACTGGTGTGGAAACTTGCTTACAATCCTCAAAGTCAAAACGCTGAAGTAGTTTTTCAACATACTTTGCTTGATGCATAACAATTCCCCCCTCAACGGATACAAACTGGATGCCAAGATAGTAGCTCAAAAGACCAAGATAAGTGACATCAAAAGTATGCTGCAAATCAGCCATAAGAATGTCAAGTTTTGCATCACGTGACCCAGTCAAGAGTATGTCATCGACATAAAGAACAAGCACTATAAGATCAGCCCCATTTTTGCATACATAGAGTGTGCTTTCAATCGGACTACATGTGAAGCCAAGAGCAATCAAGTGCTTATGTATTTTGTCATACCATGCACGTGGAGCTTGCTTGAGACCATACAAGGCTTTATGCAAGCGACAAACCATATGCTCTTTCCCTTTCATAGCAAATCCAGGAGGTTGCTTCACATAAACCTCTTCTTGCAAATCACCAGAAGGCTATTTTTATATCCAACTGATGCACTTTCCAACCTCGATGGGCAGCCAATGCAACCACAGTACGAATGGTAGTCATGCGTGAAGTAGGTGCAAAAGTTTCCTCATAGTCAATGCCATATTGTTGCGCATATCCTTTGGCAACCAATCTAGCTTTGTAGCGATCAATGCTACCATCAGATTTTCTCTTAATCTTGTAAACCCACTTTGTACCAATGGCATTCTTTCCTTTTGGTAATTCACATAACTCCCAAGTACCATTCCTATGTATGGAATCCATTTCTGATTGCATAGCACTCATCCATTGTGGATCGTCACATGCATCTTCAAAAGAAAGTGGCTCTTCATTACATGCTGTAGCAATAAGAGAATAATCCACAAAATTATTTGATGCATGGTGAGAGCTTGATCTTGTTCTACCAAGTAAAGGTGCACTCAATTTGCTGTCCTGCAAAGTTTGTTTTAGCCACTTTGGCATAGATTATGCACTCTTGATAGACATGCGTTCATTATATAATACATCTTCAATATGTACATCATGCGTGGGCTGAATTTCATGCTCAATTTCAGCCATATTTTGACGAAAATGTTCAGCCATATGTGGCTAGAAATTTCCAACAGTTTTGACATTTTTTGGCTGAATTTTTTCAGCCGTTTGGCTGGAAATTCTTTGCATTTTTAGCCCCATTTGGCTGGAATTTTTCAGCCCTTTGAACCTCAGTTGGCTGGTCTACATGGCCTTAGTCAAGCGCACCATTTTGAAACAAAGGCATGAGTGTATCGAACACATCTTGTGAGCTAATTGTTGGCAGTTTTTTGCATTCAAGTATAGGGAAAACTGAATTTTCAGCAAATACCACATCTCGACTCACAATAATTGTGTTCGCCAATGGATGGTACAACCGATATCCCTTACTTTCAGCACTATAACCAACAAATATACATTTCTTTGCCTTGTCATCAAGTTTGTGACGTTGTTGTGATGGCACAAGAGCATATGCCAAACAACCAAACACACGCATATGACTAACCATAGGCTTATGACCATTCCAAGCCTCATAAGGAGTGATGACTCTCAATGCTTTTGTAGGGCAACAATTCAACACATAATTTGCACACATGACCGCTTCCATCAAAAATTTCTGAGGAAGATGCTTTCCTTTAACCATACATCGTGCCATTTCAAGTAGAGTTCTATTTTTACGCTCGGCAACACCATTTTGTTGAGGTGTATATGGCACCGTACATTGGTGTGAAATACCTCTTTCACAAAGAAAAGCATTAAACTCATGTGACATGTACTCACCACCACGATCCGTGCGTAGAGTCAAAAGATTTTGTGAAGAAAAATTTTCAGCCATAGCTAAAAATGCTTTGAAGCAAGAAAATACCTCATTCTTTGCTTTCATAGGATACACCCATGTATGGAGAGTAGCATCATCAATGAAGGTAACAAAGTATACATGCTTCCCAAAAGATGGAGTCTTGACGGGACCACATACATCACTATGAACAAATTGCAATTTTCTTGTAGTGTGTGTATGACTATCTTTTGGAAAAGAAGCACGATGCATTTTTCCAAGAATGCAACCTTCACATGCATGCTTTTCAATGGACTCAAGTGTAGGCAAGCCAATAACCATGTCCTTCTTTTGCAAGTAGAGCAAACTATTGAAGTTTAAGTGACCAAAACGAGCATGACAAAGCTTCATTTCAACCATGGAAGAAGTATGAGCAACTAAGGCATTCGAGGTAGCCCTCTTGTATGTATCCATGCGATACAAGCCATTACATAATGTACCGGACATCACGATAACATCGCCATTGTTGAAATCATGAACCATACACTTATCATCAACAAAGTGTACATGAAGTCCAACTTTGGCAATCAACGGAACTGAAATTAAGTTCTTCTTGATACCGGGCACATACAATGCATTTTTCAAGAGAATCACACCTCCATTTGCAGCCGTAAGCTCAATTTCTCCTACTCCAATGATAGGATAAGAGGCATTGTTTGCACACACCACATGTACTCCTTTGGGTGCATCTTTCAAAGAGGCAAAAAATCTTTTGCATGATGTTATGTGCTTTGAAGCACCACTATCAAAGAACCAATCCGAATCAACCTCACTCACAACCATACATTTAGAATGTAAAGAAGCATCATAATGACATGTAACAACACATGCCCAAAAATCTTGAGCCATGTTAGCTACATCATTCTTTGCATTTGCTGAATTTTCAGCAATAGACATGCCGGATTCCTTCTTCTTCTCATTGCGTTTAGCAAGCTTTCTACACTCATCAATAGTATGACCGGCCTTCCGGCAATATTTGCATCTCTTCTTCTTTTGCAAATCACCATCATTAGAGGAATGAGTGGAAGAGGAAGCTTGAGGCTTTGGTTTTGATGAACCCAAAGCTGAACCATACTTGCTTTTCCCCTTTTGTGAGATAGCAAGTGCTTGCGTTCCCTCAATCAAACCACTCCTATTCACTCTAGATTGCTCTTCTTGCAAAAGAAGAGACACAACCTCATCAAATGCATACATATTAGGATTTCCTTTTGCAACCAAACGAAGTGTAGTAGCAAAGCTTTGAAAAGATTTCGGTAATCCTTTCAACAATGTAGAAATGAGTGATGCATCCGGAATGATCTCATCTATGTTTGCCAACTTCTCTTTCAAGTCCTTGATGCGTGTCACATACACATCCACTGACTCATTTTCAGCCATACATACATCCTCAAGTTGCTTCCTCGAGTATGCAACATGTGCTTCATTATGCACGGCATACAATGAAGCAAGAGTATCCCATGCCTGTCGTGATGTAGAACATGACCGAATGTGTGGAACTATATGACGCTTCACTGAAAGCGCAATCAAAGCATGAGCTTGAGCATCTTTTCCATCCCATCTAAGCTGCTCCTGTGTAGGTGGAGAAGGAGAAACCACTGTACTCGAAGAAGAAGCTCCATCTATGACAGTAGACTGTGAAGTAGAAGCACCTGCCGGTCTTCGATCTACATCTGCCACTATGTTCCAAAGTTGTTTTGCAACAAGAACATGCTTCATCATGTAAGACCACATCGGATAGTTGGTCCCATCAAACTTATCTCCAGCTTGAAGCATGCCAAACAAGTCATTGCTGCCCGCCATTTCACTAAGGAACAAGAATGTGACAAAATCTTCACTTCGACGAAAACTGAAATGAGTGCTGAAATTTCAGCTCACAAACCGTCACTTTGATGGCGATTCTGACTGCACAAATGGCTTTGAAATGGGGGTAAAACCCCAGCGCACCTGCTGGACATGTTTCCGGGCTGCTGAAATTCACAGTTCTATGCTCCGAAGTCGATTTGCACTATTAAAGTGCGCGCGCGCCGCGACGCGAAAAACCGAAACTTGAGAAGAAGCTGAACCTGCTCTGATACCACTGTTGGGTGTGTGTAGAAGTGCGAGAGACACACAAGAAGCACACACAAGGAGCACAAATGCAGCAAGACACACGGGACGATGGCTGGAAAAGCTCTCTCTATTGATCGATGAACTGAACTGAAGTAAGAGCTGAATAATATCCCTAAGTACAAAGTACCACCACATATGAGAGTATCAAGTATGTGGTAACATGGGGAAAAAACTTCTAGCCAGCACTAGAGTAAAAAGTGCCCATGTATAGGGAAAAGGTCCACATCAAAGCTACTCGAGGAACACATAAGTGTAACAATGGCTACCTCTAGTCTTTGTGATGAGAATGAGCTATTTCTTTTGATGAAGCCATTTTGAGAGCTCTTAAATTTGTTGAAGCCTATATTCCAAGCTAGATAAGGCATGTGTGTGACTATTGATAGTAATAGGTGATCTTTGTGAACCTAGCCAGGAGGTTAGGTAGGGCATACGATTCCAAGCCATTAGGTTTCCATTCAAGGTGAAAATAAAGCAATTGCGATGTCACATAATTTTCCCATATAATCTTAATGGGGTGAGTGCAAAGGGGGACTTGCCCCTTCTATGGGGTCTTGGGGGATGATCGCTATTGTATAATTGCATGGTTCTAAGGGGTAAAAACTTTGAGTTTGTTGATTTGGAACCCTTGGTACTTACTGATTATTTATGAATATTTTAAGGACCTTGAATCTTAGGTTTGATTTCTTTAAGATTGAATACCTTAGAAGTAGATAAAAGCTTCTAGAGATCACTTGTAATGTACATGTAAGCTTGGAGGGTCTTCTTTTAGAAGGCATGCAATTTCTTAAGATTCAAAACATTGTGATCACCTTTTGCACCCCATGTGATGGAGTACACATGTCCCATTGTAGGATGACTTGCCCCCTTGACCTTAGAGCTATATATTGGAGGGTTTGATTGAATGGATACATGCATCTCTCTCCTTGTTT
Organism: Ceratopteris richardii; assembly: GCA_020310875.1. Taxonomy (NCBI): domain Eukaryota; kingdom Viridiplantae; phylum Streptophyta; class Polypodiopsida; order Polypodiales; family Pteridaceae; genus Ceratopteris; species Ceratopteris richardii. Next base: position 136,301,226 of record CM035426.1, on the reverse strand, counting down.
GGTCTTGATAGTTCGCTTGGTAAGAGTAGGATATGTTATTTCCACAACATTGGTATCCGAGCAATATCAAACATTGCTAGACTCATCACATGTCTACAACCACCATAGACTATCCTACTACCCATGCACATGAACTAGAGAGAGACAAGGTGTTGCTCAATCATGAGGGAAGGGGAAGATTCAAAAAGAATTTCATGTACAAATATAGAGAAGAGTTACCCCTGCTTTGAGGTTCACTAATATATTTGTAACTAAAGTCCTTTGTATCTCACTCTTGAAGAGGAAGGCCTCCAAGCTAAGGAGACCCCCAACATGGGTGACCAAGGAGAGCCCCCCATAGATGGCCATGCACCTCCTCTAAAAGTGAACGAGCAGAGGAGCCCATGCCCATATCCTCTCTTCCTTGTTTATTGAAGAACAAAGAGCCTAACTCCCATTGGCTATGAGCTTAACTTCAACCATGTGAACACACTCTAACTAAGAGTGTAATCTTATCCTTTTCTTATCCCCTTTCTTATTGGCTAAAAAAGCCTATTCCACATTGTTGTCTTCCTCCATCACACTTTCTAGAACATCTGTCTCATTGTAGCATTAGGGACTAATGACACTTCAAAAGGGAAATGAATCCTCTTTAAATTGTCAATCCAAGAACAAGCTTACCCGATTTTTGCTTAAAGACTAATGGTTCACAAACCACAAATCAACCATTCACAAAATATAGAAGTTAAACTAATCATGAGATCCATAAAGAGTTGATAAAAGTAAGCTTGGTTACAACATTATTTTTTGAAACACAAATTTTTGCAGAGTTATGGCTCAAAACTTCAAATGCTCATATTTCCATGAATATAGCACTAAATTGAGTGAACAAAGTGCTTATTACTTGCCATTTTTCATATGGAATCCAAATAGGATATTATAAAGCACTTATCTTGAGTAAAAAATTGACCTGCTCACTCATAAATCATACAACTTCCTTTAGAGCAAGAAAAGTTAGATTCACAAAAGATAACACTCAATATAGATCTCATAGACAAGCTTCAACACCATCTACAACTGAATGATCAACCAAACAACACACAACACATCACACAAGACATCTCACAAGGACCCCACAATGAAGAAGAAGGTGGATAGTGAAAGGAAAAGCTCTATTTTCATGAGAGGAAAAGTTACAAATGACAAAAGAGACCCTTTCTCTTCACAATTTTGACCTTATATACAAGTTCCTAGCCACCATGATTTTCTCATTTCTTAGCTTCTAGAACTATTTCAAAGAGACTTGCAGATGTGTTGCAGAACTCTGATACAACTCAAGGAAGATTGTTCTTGAGTTTTACAAAATTTAGAGCTTCATCAAACTAACTTTTGGCTATATACAAGGGAAATGTTCCTGCTAATATTTCTACCTTCAACATCCTCCACCTCCTAAACCTTTTGATGTCCTCATAAAAAATTTATGTACATTCCTTTGGCTATCATTTTTTTAGATCTATTTTGCTACTGTACACCTCTTGAAGCTTTATATACTTCTGTCTTTCTCCAAAGTTTATGTTATTTACAGGTTTCATCAAAGGTTTTCTCTAGTTAACTATGGCTTTTGGACCATGTACTATATTTTTGTTTTGGTATTCTAGGAAAACTATTTCATATGTCGCTATTATCACCTTAAGACCTAGAGAGACTCTACCAAAAATATATGGATCTATTTCGAAGAAGTCGATAGTGAATGCATCTTCTGTTGATATATTTAGGTAGTGATGTGTGTGAACACACTAGGACCGCCGGGGCACTTTTTTCCCTCTTTAGGAGGTTTTTTTCCCCTGGCTTGTATATACGCCTATTGCCCTAACAGGCTACTTATCTTTGTACATTCTCTGGTAATACATTCAATATTGTGTGTTGTGCTCCAAGCTTCTTCTTCTTCCTTGTGTTGTTCGCGTGCTTCCACAGACGTCTAACTCCAACAATTGGTATCAGAACAGGTCATCGCTTCATCTAGGGCACCGTCGACACTCCTCCGTTTGCAGTCTCAGATTCGCATGAAATTTGGTGAGCATACTCAGGGTGTTTCAGAGATCAAAACAGCTTCGCCTTATGGTGCCGAAATCACGATCTGAGCTCGTTTCGGCCTCCGAACGCACTATCACAGTGCTTGTGTAGGCTATTTCGTCTTTTTGTGCCAAAGGTATATACCAGTTTCGGTTCGCCAGTATAAGCATCTCAAAGTCTGCTACAGTTTTAGCAGAATTCGTCTGGGCAGTTTTGTTCAACTTTTTGAGATACAGTCAATTTTTTGCATCAAGGTATTTTAGTCACCGGCCATGGTTGAAAGCAGTGATGTATTCCGTATGTTGGCTGTTTAGGATAAGTTGGATGGTACCAACTACCCATTATGGGCTTATATGATGCGACATGTGTTGGTTGCAAAAGGACTGTGGAACATTGTGCAAGGTGTCAAAAAACTTCCTATCACACCTGCAACTGTTACAACGGCAGGTACTGAAGCTGATGCAGAAGGTGTCGAAGATGGTGATATTCTGCATATTCCTATTCGTGCTGCAGTTTCTGCTGTACCTACTGTAGAGCAGATTCGTTGGGATGGCAGAGATGCCCAGGCATATGCATTGATATCTTTGTCTGTCAAACGTGCCATTATTCCTCATATTCGCTCTTCCATAACAGCTAAGGATGCTTGGGATACACTTACCACATTGTATCAAGCTAGGAATGAGGCTCGTGTTGCTTACCCCCAAAAACAGTTGGAGAGTGAGCACATGAATGAAGGTGATTCTATGGACAGTTTCCTAACAAAGATCAAAGACTTGATGGAATAGTTGATTTCTGTTGATGAGGTTATACCAGATAGCTCACTTGTGCAGACCGTTCTGAATGGTCTTCCTGATTCATATCAAAGTTTTGCTTCTACTCTTCGGTTGATGATGAAAGGCAATCCAAATGCCTTGTCATTGAATAGTTAGTCTCTGTTATGTTGCAGGAAGATCAATCCAGGCAAAACAGGTCCATTATGCGTGTTGCAGATCAAGCTTTCTTGGCTAGTCAGAAGGGCAAAGGAAAATGGAGCTCTTCTACTAGTAAATAGAAATCTGCAAATGCTGCACATTCGAAGAACCAAGACAAAGATGAGAAAAAATCAGAAAAGCAAAAATTGTTTTGTTAGTACTATAAAGGGAATGATCATATCATAAAGAACTGCCAGATGCTTTATTTGTGCCAGGGATCAAGAAGAACTTGTTATCAGTTTCTGTATTATCCAAGATTGGCTTGGTTGTGAAATTTGTTGATGATAGGTGTACAGTTCATGATATGTCAAATGGCGATGTGATTATTGCTTCTGGCATTTTATGTCGTGGGCTGTATAAGCTCATAGACTATGAAAGATATGTGAATGATTCGGCATGTGCAGTACATGATTCTCAGGCTATCTCAAATGCAAAGCTTTGGCATGCACGCTTTGCTCATCTAAATTTTGCTAGTTTGCTATGCCTGCAGAAATTTGAAATGGTGTCCTCTTTGCCCAAACTTGAGGCATCTAGAAAACATATTTGTGAAGGTTGTATTTTGGGCAAAATGCAGTGTTCCTCATTTCCAAAAGATGGTTCAGTCCGAGCTACTCAGAAATTGCAGCTTGTACATAGTGATGTCTGTGGTCCTATGCAGACACCTTCTTTTGGGAATTATCTTTACTTTGTGACTCTCATCGATGATTTTTCTAGGCATGCATGGGTATATCCATTGAAGGCAAAGTCCAAAGTGTTCATGTGCTTCAAACAGGTTTTGGTTTTGGCTAAAAATCTGTCAGCATGTAAAATGGGCACCCTCCGTTCTGATCGAGGGGGGGAATATATGTCTTCTAATTTTAATGCATTTCTGGCTTAACGTGGGATAAAACACCAGTGTATATTGTCGTACACACCTCAATAGAATGGAGTTGCTGAACAAAAGAACAGGTCACTCATGGAGATGACGAGTTGTATGGTCAAGAGTCAGGCTTTACCACATAGTTTTTGGCTTGAGGCTGTCATGTGTGCAGGATATGTACTGAACAGGTGTCCCACTAAAGTGCTGCAATCTATCACTCCATATGAGGCTTGGCATGATCACAAGCCATCTGTTGCTCATCTTTGTGTTTTTGGTTGTTTGGCATATACATTAGGGCATGAACAACATCATAGAAAATTGGATGATAAAGCAGTAAAATGTATTTTTGCTGGGTACAATTTTGAAAGTAAAGGTTATCATCTGTATCATCCACAGGCTAAACGCATTCTGGTTAGCTGTGATGCTGTTTTTGTGGAAGATGCTATTCAACCATTGCTTTCATGTACTGAGGAGACATCTGTTAGCTCCAAAGACATGTATGATACTTTGCTGCCTCTTTTTACAGGTGGACATTCTAGTGCTGGTCCCAATGAGGCAACTTCTCAGCCTTTGCAAGTTTCATGTGATGATGTAGATCATTCCATTTCTGATGCAGATTTACATGATGCACTAGTTGATGAGAGAGCTGATATTGAGCAGGCAAAAACTATGCCAAAATGGCTGGTGCAAACTTTGCGTGACAACAAATTAGATGCACCTCTATCATATCGTACTCATTCAGGCTCTCATAGTGCCTCTTTTGCATCAGATTGCTATGCTATGGCTGCATCTAGTCTCTATGATGAGAATGAGCCTGTTTTGTTTGATGAAGCACAAAATTCAAAAAAATGGATGGCTGCTATGCAATCTGAATATGATGCTATAATGAAGAATGGTACTTGGTCTTTATGTGACTTGCCTCGAGGCAAGAAGGCCATTGGCACTAAGTGGGTATACAAGCTGAAGCGTAAACCAGATGGTACAGTTGACAGGTATAAGGCTAGGCTTGTTGCAAGGGGTTATGCACAGGAAAGAGGCATTGATTTTGATGAAACCTTTGCACCTACATGCCGTATGACTACTGTTCGGAGCATCTGTGTACTTGCAGCTCATCATGGTTGGAATGTACATTAGTTGGACATTAAAACAACATTTCTGAATGGTGACTTGCATGAAGAAGTGTATGTTTTTCAACCCCGTGGCTTTGTGCAGAAAGGGCATGAAAACCAGTTGTGCAGGTTAAAGAAGGCATTATATGGTTTAAAGCAAGCACCACGTGCTTGGTATGAGAAGATACATGCCTATCTGATTGCACATGGTCTTGAGAACAATCCAACTAAAAGCACCTTATATGTTAAGCGTGCTAATGATGTGCTGATCATTATTATCTACGTCGACGACATGCTGCTCACTAGTCCTATTGAGAAGCATATTTCTGATTTTAAGGTTGATTTGCATGCCTCATTTGAGATGTCTGATTTGGGGCATTTGCATCACTATTTGGGCATTCCGTTTATGCAAGTTGATGGTGGAATGGCTTTGTGTCAGACAAAATATATTGACACATTATTGTAGCATTTTGGCCTTGAAGACTGTAAGACTATTGCCACTCCTATGGAGACAGGTTTACGATTGAGTCTTCATGATGTTGGAGATGCATTTGATGCTGTTCTCTATCAACAGGCTATTGGATGCTTGATTTACTTATGCATTATTCGACCAGATATTCAGTTTGTTGTCTCATAGATGAGCAGGTTTATGCATTGCCCAAGAGTCAAGCATTGGCAGGCAGTTAAGCGCATCTTTCGCTATTTGAGTGGTACTCGGCTACTTGGGTTGTTTTATCCCAAGGGGGGATCACTACCGCCAGATTTGCATGCTTTTTTTGACTCTGATTGGGCTGGTTGCTATGACACGCGTGTGTCCACTAGTGGCTTTTGCTTCATGCTTGGTAGCTCATGTATATCTTGGTTGAGCAAGAAGCAGCCTACTGTGGCCACTTCCAGTTGTGAGGCTGAGTATAGGGCAGCTTTCACAGCAACTGTTGAGTGTGTGTGGCTCAGACACCTTATGGCTGATTTGGGTGTTGGCCAGACTTCAGCCACCACCATCTTCACTATAGTCAGAGCGCATTGGCAGTTGCGAGGAACCCTGTGTTCCATGCTCGCACTAAGCACATTGAGGTGCATTATCACTATGTCAGGGAGAGGTTCTCTGTTGGGGAGATCAGCTTGGCATATGTGCCCACGCAGGAGAACATTGCACACCTTTTCACGAAGGCTCTTCCTAGGGAGAAGTTTGAAGCTTTCCGCAAAGCTTTGGGCTTACTTCCTTTTGTGGAGTGATTTCCACATAGCTTGGCACTTCCTTATACATGAGTGCCAGCTCCTTGTTCACCGCATCACTCCCAGGGGGGATTTGTTGATATATTTAGGTAGTGATGTGTGTGAACACACTAGGACCGCCGGGGCACTTTTATCCCTCTTTAGGAGGTTTTTTCCCTCGGCTTGGATATATGCCTATTGCCCTAATGGGCTACTTATCTTTGTACATTCTCTAGTAATACATTCAGTATTGTGTGTTGTGCTCCAAGCTTCTTCTTCTTCATTGTGCTCTTCGCGTGCTTCCGCAGACATCTAACTCCAACATCTTCGTAGCTCTATAGGTAGATGCTTTGCATGAATATGACTCTGACAAAATATGCCATCAAACATTGTCTGCTTGGAATCTCACTTAGATAAAAAAGAAGTAATGTCAGAGCCAAAATGGAAGCCCAAAGATCTCAAGGTCTCAAGATTGACCTCTAAAGCTATTCAAACATGTTTTTATCATCTATAAAACTCTTATTTGTACAATGATGGCAAAATCTTGTACTTCTCACATATCTAAAAAGAATAAAAAGCATATTTGGAATAAGGAGTGAAGCCTTTCCACCAATAACCAGTGTTTATCCATAACATTTAACATATATGACTTTGTTGACCAACCCCCCCTTGGTGGACCTACTAACTTGGAAAAAATTAGCCAAGTCTTAGGGATCTGTCCACTTCTTTGTCTCTCCCAAAACTTTGGCCAATCCCGTCATCCTGCACATGGACAATATGCTAGATTTAGTATGAGGTTGATGAGGGCCTCTATCCACACATGCCTGCATTCTTTGTGTTTAGCCAAAAAATCCCTCCTCCACCAAGGGTTTACTTTATGGAAAAACTCTTTAGATAACACAAACTGGCTATTGAAGTATTCCAAAAAATAATATGGCTCCTTTCCCAAAATGCCTATCTGGTATTCTTTTATTGATTCATGTAGATAGGGTAGAGGCAACATCCAAAATGTCAAAATTGGATAATGTCCCTATTGGCTTTTTGATTTTCTAAAGTAAAAGCATGATGAGTTTCGACTCATATCTATCATATAATTCCTTTAAATATTTAATTATATTGTTCCTATCTACTAATAATGTACAATGTACTTCTAATGGATGTTGATCTTTATCATCACGTTGTAGATTCATTGCTTCTATTGTTGCTTCCACCTCGGTGTTCTTGATTGGATTGAAGTTTTGATTTAGGGCTTTCTATGGTTGTAACCCTAATTCATAGATGTTCTTCTTCTTCTTGGCTCTCCTCTCCCTACCGACCCCTATAATATTTATCTTCATGCTTCTTATCCTTTGAGTCTTCCATAATGTCTGACACAATTTCTTTGATAGTCATTTTTTGAGTCTCCTCTTCTTCTTCTTCATACTCTTGAGCATCAACATCTATCATTTCTGCATTTTCATTTTGATTTATTTCAGTAGTTAAAACTATTGTTTCTTCATGTATTTCCTCTTCCTCAGAGGGAAGTTTTTCCATTGGCTCATATATTTTTGCTTCTTGATGTTCTTCATGAGTGGTCGGAACCACTATTTGTCCATGTTGTTTAGCTTCTACTGATTCTTCCTGCATCACTTATATTCCAAAATTCATAGATGCATCAAAGAAGTCATCTATGTCAACATTTTGTTCCAATTTTTGGATGTCAAAAACATCCATATGCTTTTCTTATTTGGAGGACAACTCTATATCTTGGAGGAATTGGTAGCCTTTGTCTTCGTGATCTTCATCCATTCTATGTACAAGTGTTGAGCCTCCTTCTAATAGGCATGGTGGGGGTTCCAAAAGCAATGGAGGTGGTTGCTCATGTTATCTTTCATCTTCATCTTTATCCCCATGCCTTTTTTTACTTTTCTTAATATTTGTGGCCCTTTTATCTTCTACCACTTCTTCCTGCACCTTTGTATCCTTAGTGGGTTCATTGGCTTGAATTTCTTTAGAATTACCAAGTTCCTCTTCTCCACAACCATACATAGAATATCAAATATTTGTTTTAGCTCTTTTTCTCTTTTGATGAATGTACCATCTATTTTTGCATTGATAATGCTTTCATGTACTTTTTCAAACACCTAGAGCTCCTCTTCAGTCGAGTCTGTAGCCTTGCCAAAGAAATCTTCTAGCATCTTTGATATTGCTTCTCATACTTCTTCATCTTGTCTTCACTCCCCTACAAGTAATATGCATACAATAGCCATCATGGGAGGATGTGGAGCTGTGTCCGCTTGTACTTCTCTATGAGCTTTCATGATTTCCTCTTGAGTCGGCTCCTCTAGGTTCACAACCACTCTTCTTGGGTCTTCCTTCACCCTGATTGTTATGTTGTATTCTTTTGATTCTTCAATTTCAATAGGGGTTTGCTCTAAGTTCATTTCCTTGTTCTCACCCTCTACCGACTCAGCCATCTTGGATCTCTTCTTGAGTGACCTTCGTCCTACCACCTCCATCACCTTCGGCATGGATTTCCCTGCTATTTTTTGTGGGCGTGGGAGATACTTCCACTTCTTTTCTTTTCTTTCATGCAAGTTTGGGTGATTTGGAGGTTTGAGCTATTGCATAGGCATCCATCTCCCTGTAGCTGAGCATCTTCTCTAATTCATCCTCTTCTTCCAGAGCATTATAGATTATCTTTCTAAGAATTTGACCTCCATCCAAGAATTTCTTTTCCTTCCAGTGATCTGCAACTTCATATATATACCTGATGATATAACTAGACATATCCATTTTTCTTGATGCTCCTCCCTTCCTCATGAAGGCCAATGTAACTACCTTATGAGGTTGAGTGTACCTTGTCATCTAGATACAACAAAAGCGTTGGTGGAACAAGGATACTGCAATGTTCAGTGCCTTTGACTCAAAGTTAGTGAACTATTTTATATCCTTGTATATATCCATGCCTTTCCTTATGTCATTAAGGTTGTAGTTAATTCCTTCCTCTAGATGTAGTGCTTTTCTCACTAACTATTGGTTAATATGAATTCCTCTATTCACACCTTCAAAATCCATGACATTACACATGAGGTACTCCCTCTGATCATTCTCATTCCATATATGTTTGTCAACTGATTCCATCACCTCTATACCTCTGGGAATGTCAATCATAAAGGTGGGCAAGTCTAGGAACCCTTTTATTCCCACTTGTTCCCATATCTCCATGATATCCTCACTCTTGTTCAACCTGAAGATGTCCCTGGTCACAATTGTAAACATGCAATTCCTTCACTTGACCAGGCACACATACTTTGAGACCCTGGCCAAGTGTTTCTTGGATTCCTCTGAGGTTTCTCCTGCATCCAAGAAGCAGTGTCCTCGGGCAAGAGCATGGTCATCCCCTTGAGCATTTGTTGTGCCATATGCAAATCATCCCAACTTCATTTTGATAAGCTTCTATCATTTTTTCATATATCTTTATTTTCTTTTTGTCAAATCAAGATTCCAAACAAAAAAGCACTTCAAATACAAGAAAAATATTTATATATATTTATGCATAATGTGAAAAAGAAAGTTTTCCCAACATTTAGTGAAGTCTTTTCTCCTATAGTTAAAACTTCAAATTTATAACCTTAAAGAATTTTGCAAAGTATTTTTCTATGATTTTTTGTTATTTCATGCAAAACGAATTCTTCTAAAAATATTAAGCCTTAGTGTGTGTATGTGTCTTTTTTCCAATTTTTATCAAAAAGGAAAATTAGATATATTTAAAACATTATTTACAAAAATCAAAAGGATTTTTTTCAAAATTTTCTCTGTTTCTTTAATTCCTTGTCTTCCTTGAACTATTGTCCTCTAAACTACTTCCACTTTTGCTTCTTTCTCCCCCTCCTAATTCTCTTTACTAATGAGAATATATGCGGGTTGTTGATGTTGTTCTTGCCATTGAAGTCGGATAATCTGGTATGTGTGAAAACATGTATCCTTCCCGTGCTCAAAGAATGTATATCAATGAGTTATTATGGGTGTGTGCATATGGTGTCATTTTGGCTGTTTCACGTCTTCATAATAACAGGAATATTCAACAAACTTTCAAAGAATCCATATTTTCTGAAAGTATTTTGAGGAAAATAGAGATAAAAATTCCTAGTATTTACACAAAGGGTGATACAATATAAACAAAGTTGAAAAGTGAAAAGCAATTGAAAACAAAATTCTATTGTTATCCCATTTTTCTTTGATTTTTTGAATTTTTTCTTGTAGTTCTTGTTTTGAATCCTCTTTGATTCTTTCTAACTCCTCCTTTCTGTGTGTTGCAATTTGTAACTTGTGCCACTGTTTCTTAGTAAGTGGTTCTAGGTAATTCTTTACTCTGCAACCACTAATGTAATTGAACATGACTATACCACCCAGGGTTGCTAGTTGCATTGCACCACTAGGGCTCAATCTATACAATATGTATGGTCCACGACCTCTCTTATGCAATATCTTTTCCTCTTTCAAGCCCTTGTCTTTGACGTGCATGTCAAAATAGGCTTTTTGTCTTCTTTTATTTGCATATAAAGATTTTATTATTTGAAACCTACTAGATGCCAATTTCTCTAAGTCTGCTACTATGTCTAGCAATTCATGACCATCCCATTCTAGGGTTTGTGTTACTCTTAGTGTTGGAATTGGGAATTCCATGGGCAAGATAGCATTTTGGCCATACACCATATTGAATGGTGTTGTTCCAATGTTGGTCTTACAAGCAACCCCATATGCCCAAAGAGCATGATGCAATTGCTTATCCCAATCTAACCTTTTATTGTTCACTATCTTTTGCAATAATCCATAAAGGATTTTATTTGTGCCCTCTGCTAGACCATTTGCTTGGGATGATATGGAGATGATAGTCTATGAATGACTAAGAATTCCTCTAGCAAGTGTTCTATGAATTCATTGATAAAGTGGGCCCCCCTATCACTTACTATTTCAATTGGTAACCCAAAACTCACAAAAATGTTCTCAAACAAAAACTTTATAATTGTTTGTGCATCATTCCTTCTAGTTGCCCTTGCTTTTGCCCACTTGATTAAGTAGTTAGTAGCCACAATAATGTACTCAGCATGAGTATTCTTAGAAGGAGGTGAGATAGGTCCAACATATTCTACTCCCTAGTTTGAAAAGGCTCTAAAAATCATTATTGGTCTAAGAGACATGTCGTCTTCTTTGTCTAGATTCTTTGTCCTTTGGCATATATCACATCTTTGTACAAATAACTTTGCATCTTGGTGTAGAGTTGGCCACCACATTCTAGCTGATTGAAGAATTTTTACATACTCATCGTCATGGATACAGATCCTCAAATATCCATCCTTTCCCCTCTTGTATAATTGATCCTTATTATAGAGTAATCTTGACATTCCAATTTCATTACTTGATAATGGAAATTACTCCTCTCGTGTTCTTTGTTTCTTTTCAGACATTTTTACAAGTTGTTTACTCCTTGTAGGGTTCTCTTGGATAATGAACTATTGGAGTTAGACGTCTGCGGAAGCATGCGAACATCACAAGGAAGAAGAAGAAGCTTGGAGCACAACACACAATGTTGAATGTATTACCACTAGAATGTACAAAGATAAGTAGCCCATTAGGGCAATAGCCATATATACAAGCCGGGGAAAAAAACCTCCTAAAGAGGGAAAAAAGTGCCTCGGTGGTCCTAGAGTGTTCACACACATCACTACCTAAATATATCAACAAATCCCCCCTAGGAGTGATGCGGTGAACAAGGAGTTGGCACTCATGTATAAGGAAGTGCCAAGCTATGTGGAATCAATCCACAAAAGGAAGTAAGCCCAAAGCTTTGCCAAAAGCTTCAAATTTCTCCCTAGGCAGAGCCTTCATAAAAAGGTCTACAATGTTCTCCTACGTGGGCACATATGCCAAGCTGATCTCCCCAACAGAGAATCTCTCCCTAACATAATGATAATGCACCTCAATGTGCTTAGTGCGATCATGGAACACAGGGTTCCTCGCAACTGCCAACGCACTTTGACTGTCAGTGAAGATGGTGATGGCAGAAGACTGACCTCAACACCCAAATTAGCCATAAGGCATCTGAGCCACACACACTCAACAATCACTATGAAAGTTGCCCTATACTCAGCCTGACAACTGGGAGTGGCCACAGGAGGCTGGTTCTTGCTCAACCAAGATATACATGAGCTACCAAGCATGAAGCAAAAGCCACTGGTGGACACACGAGTATCATAGCAACTAGCCCAATCACAGTAAAAAAAAGCATGCAAATATGGCGGTAGTGATACCCCCTTGGATAAAACAATCCTAATAGCCGAGTACCACTCAAGTAGTGAAAGATGCACTTAACCACCTGCCAATGGTTGACACCTAGGTAATGCATAAACTTGCTCATCTATGAGACAACAAACTGAATATCTGGCCGAGTAATGCATAAGTAAATCGAGTGTCCAACAACCTGCTGTTAGAGAATAGCATCAAATGCATCTCCAACATCATGAAGACTCAATCGTAAACCTGTCTCCATAGGAGTGGCAATAGGCTTACAGTCTTCAAGGCCAAAATGCTGCAATAATGTGTCAATATATTTCGTTTGACACAAAGCCATTCCACCATCAACTTGCATAAATTGAATGTCCAAATAGTGATGCAAATGCCCCTAATTAGACATCTCAAATGAGGCATGCAAATCAGCCTTAAAATCAGCAATATGCGATTCATGAGGACCAGTGAGCAGCATATCATCAACATACACCACAATTATCAGAATCACATCATTAGCACGCTTAACATATAAGGTGCTTTTAGTTGTACTATTCTCGAAACCATGTGCAATCAGATATGCATGTATCTTTTCATACCAAGCACGTGGTGCTTGCTTTAAACCATATAATGCCTTCTTTAACATGCACACCTGGTTTTCATGCCCTTTCTGCACAAAGCCACTGGGCTAAAAAACATACACTTCTTCGTGCAAGTCATCATTAAGAAATGTTGTTTTAATGTCCAACTGATGTACATTCCAACCATGATGAGCTGCAAGTGCACAGATGCTACGAATAGTAGTCATTCGGCAAGTAGGAGCAAAGGTTTCATCAAAATCAATGCCTCTTTCCTACGAATAACCCTTTGCAACAAGCCTAGCTTAATACCTGTCAACTTTTCCATCAAGTTTATGCTTCAGCTTGTATACCCACTTAGTGCCAATGGCCTTCTTACCACGAGGCAAGTCACATAAAGAACAGGTACCATTTTTCATGATAGCATCATATTCAGATTGCAGTGCAACCATCCAATGTTCATAATTTTGTGCTTCATCAAACAAAACAAGTTCAATCTCATCACAAAGACTACAGGTAGCCATAGCATAGCAATCTGATGCAAAAGTGGTACTATGAGAGCATGACCGAGTACAATATGGCAGAGGTGCATCTAATTTGCTATCATGCAAGGTCTGCACCAGCCATTTTAGCATAGTTTTTGCCTGCTCAATATCAGCTCGCTCATCAACAAGTGCATCATGTAAATCTGCATCAGAAATGGAATGATTTGCATCATCACATGAAACCTACAAAGGCTTAGAAGCCTCATTAGGATTAGCACTAGACTATCCACCTGTAAAAAGAGGTAGCAAAGTATCATACATGTCTTTGGAGCTAACAAATGTCTCCTTAGTACATGAAAGCAATGGCTGAATAGCATCTTCCACAAAAACAACATCACGGCTAACCAGAATGCGTTTAGTCTGTGGATGATACACACGATAGCCTTTAATTTCAAAACTGTACCCAACAAATTTACATTTTACTACTTTATCATCCAATTTTCTACGATGTTGTTCAAGCACTAATGCATATGCCAGACAACCAAAAACATGCAGATGAGCAACAGATGGCTTGCGACCATGCCAAGCCTCATATGGAGTGATAGATTGCAACACTTTAGGGGGACACCTGTTCAGTACATATGTTGCACACATAACAACCTCAAACCAAAAACTATGTGGTAAAGCATGACTCTTCACCATATACCTCACCATCTCCATGAGTGACCGATTCTTTCGTTTAGCAACTCCATTCTGTTGAGGTGTATATGGCACTGTACACTGATGTTTTATCCCACATTCAACCAAAAATGCATTAAAGTCAGAAGACATATATTCCCCCCCTCGATCAGAATGAAGGGTGCCCATTTTACATGTTGACAGATTTTCAGCCAAAACCAGAAACTGTTTGAAGCACATAAAAACTTCGGACTTTGCCTTCAATGGATATACCCATGCATGCCTGGAAAAATCATCGATGAAAGTCATGAAGTAAAGATAGTTCCCAAAAGAAGGTGTCTGCATAGGACCACATACATCACTATGTACAAGCTGCAATTTCTGAGTAGCCCAAACTAAACCATCTTTTGGAAAGGAAGAACGCTGCATTTTTCCCAAAATACATCCTTCACATACATGTTTGCCGGGTGCCTCAAGTTTGGGAAAAGAGGACACCATTTCAGATTTCTACAGGCATAGCAAACTAGCAAATTTCAGATGACCAAAGCATGCATGCCAAAGCTTTGCCTCTGACATAGCCTAAGAATCATGTATCACACATGTTAAATCATTTACAGATCTTTCATAGTCTATGAGCTTATACAACCCACCACATAAAATGCTAGAAGCAATAGTGACCTTGCCATTTGACAGATCATGAACTGTACATCTGTCACCAACAAATTTCACAACCAAGCCAATCTTGGCTAATGTAGAAAATGATAACAGATCTTTCTTGATCCCTGGCACAAACAAAGCATCTGACAAAGTGAAAGGACTACCATCGGTAGTAGTCAAAATGATCTTACCAACTCCCATAATAGGATAGGAGGAGTTGTTGGCACATGTAACAGTATTCCCTATAGGGGCGGGCTCGAGTGAAGAGAAGAAACTGCGCTGCAAGGTAATATGTTTGGTCGCCCCACTATCAAAGTACCAAACATCTGAGTCTACTACATACATGCACTGCTCATGAGAAGATGGGTCAAAAGTGCAAACAATATTAAATGCCCATTCTTCTTCCTGCACAAGATTAGCAGACTTTGTTTTTGGTGTAGAGGCCTCTGCAACAACCATTCTGACCTCTTTCTTCTTTGCCTCTTTAGCAGCTAGTTTTACATAGCTCTTGATGACATGGTCATTTGCCTTATAGCATTTGCAAAACAATTTCTGCTTTTCTGATTTCTTCTCATCTCTGTCTTCCTTCTTCGAATGTGCAACATTTGCAGATTTTTGCTTACTAGTAGAAGAGCTCCATTTACCTTTGCCCTTCTGAATAGCTAGGAAAGCTTGATCGGCATTTGAATTGCTTTTCATTATCAAATGAAGAGTAGAAGCAAAACTCTGATACGAGTCAGGAAGACCATTCAGAACGGTCTGCACAAGTGAGCTATCTAGTATAACTTCATCAGCAGAAATCAACTGTTCTTTCAAATCCTTGATCTTTGTGAGAAAAGTGTCCATAGAGTCATCATCATTCACATGCTCACTCTCCAATTGTTTTTGGAGGTAAGCAACACGAGCCTCATTCCTAGCCTGGTACAATGTGGTAAGTGTATCCCAAGCATCCTTAGCTATTTTGCAAGAGTGAATGTGAGGAATAATGGCATGTTTGACAGGCAAAGCTATCAATGCATGTGCGTGAGCATCCTCGCCATCCCAACAAATTTGCTCTGAAGTAGGTGCAACAAAAGCAGTAGCACGAACAGGAATTTGGAGAATATCATCATCTTTGACACCATCTCCATCAACACCCACACTTGTATTTGCAGTACTTGTATTCACAGGTGTAACAGGACGTCTTTCAACACCTTACACAATATTCCATAGTCCTTTTGTGACCAATACATGATGCATCATATAAGCCCATAATGGGTAGTTGGTACCATCCAACTTATCCGCAATAGCCAACATACGGAATACATCACTGCTTTCAACCATGGTCACTGACTAAAATACCTTGATGTAGAAAATTGATTGTATCTCAAAAAGTTGAACATAATTGCCGAGACGAATTCTGTTAAACCTGTAGCAGACTTCGAGACGCTTATATTGGTGAATCGAAACTGGTATGTACCTTTGACACAAAAAGACAAAATAGCCTGCACAAGCGCTTCGATAGTGCATTCGAAGGTTGAAATGAGCTCAGATTGCAATTTTGGCACCACAAAGCGAAGCGGTTTTGATTTTGAAACACCTTGAGTATGCTTGCCAAATTTTGTGCGATTCTGAGACTGCAACCGGAGAGGTGTAGACAATGCCCTAGATGAAGCAACAACCTGCTATGATACCAACTGTTGGAGTTAGATGTCTGGGGAAGCATGCGAACAACACAAGGAAGAAGAAGAAGCCTAGAGCACAACACACAAATGCTGAATGTGTTACCACTAGAATGTACAAAGATAAGTAGCCCATTAGGGCAATAGGAGTATATACAAGCCGGGGGAAAAAACCTCCTAAAGAGGGAAAAAAGTGCCCCGACAGTCCTAGAGTGCTCACACACATCACTATCTAAATATATCAACATGAACAAAGTTGCAGTCTCTATCATTCTCTTTCCCTGACAATTCTCACATTTCTCAACAAAGAAATGTACATCTCTCTTTTGGTCTGGCCAATACACCCCTAAGCTATACAGATTAGCTAGGGTTTGAGATTTGGATGCATGGATTATAGCTTGAAGGTGATGTGCATGTTCCAAGTAACTTATGTGTTCTTCTTTGTGTATGCAACTTAACAAAATTCCCAGTGAATGAAGATGATGCAGATGCCTTGAAAGTAAGACATAATTTCTACATTGATTTTATCTACTCTCTGAGATCTTGCTTTTTAAATTGAAGTCCAAAACTTAAAATTGGCACTATGCTATTAGCCCAATAAGGAATTGCCTCTACTTTGAAGAGATAAGTATCTGCTAGCTCATCATCTACTCCCTTTGGTTTCTCTCCATTACACAATCTAGATAGGTGTTCTGCTCTAATGTGAGCCTTTCCTTGCTTTACTACTACCTCAAAATCAATCTCCATCAATAACAAAAACCATCTAACTATCCTTTTTGTATTGCAAGATTTATTGACCAAATATAGTAAAGCTTGATGATCTATAAAGAATTTTAACTTATTTACCAAAAGGTAGTGTCTGGTTTTCTTGACTACGTAAACCATGCCTAATCCCTCCCTTTCTGTGGTTGTATAGTTCCTCTTAGCCTAGTTGAGTTGTCCACTAGCATATGCAATTGGGAAGTCTAGTTTTGTATTAGCCACAAGTTGAGCTAAGATGCATCCTAATGCAAAATTGGAAGCCTCTACATGAACATGAAAAATTTTGTTCCAATTTGGAGGTTTCAAGATTGGTGCTCAACTTAGCCAAGTTTTTAGCTTCTGGAAAGCTTCCACACATTCTTCTGTCCATTCAACTTTTTTGATTAAGGCATATAATGGTTTAGCGATTGTGGCATAATTATGGACAAATCTCTTGTAGTATCCACAATTTCCCATAAAGGCTTGTATCTCTCTTACTATTGTTGGTCTTGGCATTTCCTCTATCAATCTGGTTTTCTCCTCATTAATAGAGATATGATTTTTGAGACAATGTGCCCTAGGATTCTTTGATGTCTTACAAAGAATATACACTTTTCATGGTTTAGACAAACTCTATAAATTTTGCATTTATGAAAAATTTTCCTAAGTTCCTCTAAGTGATTTGATCTGATTGAAGAAAAAGCACGTAGGTCATCCACATACACTTCCATTGTTTTTCTTAGAAATTCCTTAAACACATGACACATTAGCGTTTGAAAACTAGTAGGTGCATTTGTTAAGACAAATGGCATAAACCTAAATGCAAATGCCAAAAAGTAGTTTTATGTTGATCTTTAGGGGGCTATAGCCACTTCATTGTATGTAGAGAAACCATCAAGAAAGCTATACACTTGCTTTTCAACTACTCTCTCTAGCAAATGATCAGTGATAGGCAATGGGTAATTATCCCTTATAGTAGCAACATTAAGTTTATTTAGGTTTATACAAACCCTAAGCTTCCCATTTTTCTTTGGCACTACTACTATAGGTGATATTCACTCAGAATATTCAATCTCATAGATGAATCCCACTGACAACAACTTATCAATTTCTTCCTTGATCTTATTAGTGTATACATCGTTATATGTGTAGTGTCTTTGTTTTTATGGTTTGGAGTCTAGAGCTATGGGAATTCTATGGACACAGATACTTGGTTCTACTCCTTTGAGATCCTTATAACTCCATGCAAAAAGTTATCTATATTCCTTGACTACTAATGCCAGTAGCTCTCTTTGTTCATTTTCTTGAATATCATTGGCCATCAATACTTTTCTTTCTTATCCTTCTTCCACAATGACCAATACTTGTTTCACTTGCTCTTTGTTTTAATAAGATTGATCTTCTTTGTGTTCTCTTTGAGGTCTTTGAAAAATCACTTTCTTCTCTTCAACCCCATATCTCTTGAAATGATCTTGAACATCTATGCAATCGTGCTCCTTTTCCTTGCCTTTTCTTGGATCTTGTGATTTAGATTCCTGGTCTTCCAGTTGATGTGATTCCCCTTGCTTTCCTTTTGAGGTTTGTATTATCCTTTTGAGTCACACATTTTTACAGAATTTTGTTCACTTGAGGAATTTTAGGATTGATAGTATTTGACCCCATCCATAAGGTTCAAAATCTTCCTCATCAAAATATATAAGAATATAACTAGGATCTTCTATTGTCCTTTCTAGTTTAAATTCTTCATTTGTTAACTTATACATTCCTCCATTCTTGGGTTTGCACAACCAAATTTGAGTTGAATCATCAAAATCTATTTCTCCAATTGAACTTGATGTTAAAAAATGTTTCCTATTGGATGCACTTTTTGTCACAAGGAGTATAAGGAAGAGAGCTCACACACACACACACTCACAATCAAAGTGGAACACACACATAGACTGAGGCAAGGAAGAATGATATTCTTCTTCTTCTATTACATAAACAAATGTACAAGAATGACCTAAAACAACAATACAACAAGTGCAATATATAAAGAATAGTACATAAGGAAAATCCTACTGTCTATGAATGAGTGAGCCGGCAAGAAACAAATGTGCCATTACTCTCGGTAGATAAATCTAGTAAAGCTCAATGAAGTATCCCTACCATATACCTATGTGACCACTATACATGTCAGAGAAATGAAAAAGTGATACGTGTCATCATGGATCATAATATGTTGAGCTTGATATCTCAATACTCCCTCTCAAGCTCAATGTCATGTCCTGTAATCCAAGCATCTTCTGAAACTTCTTCAAATTCTCAACTCCAAGTGCTTAAGTGAAAATATCAACAACCTACTCATCTGTCCTCCCATAAACAAGGTCAATATCACCTACTAATAAATTTTCCCTAATGAAATGATAATGTACCTCAATATGCTTTGTTATAGCATGAAAATAAAGGTTTCGTACTAATTGTATGCTGCTAAGATGATCACAATAGATGGTGATAGGATTTTGCACTTCCACACCTAAAAAAAAAAGTAGCATCTCTAACCAGGATGCTTCACATGCTGCCATTGTAGCACCTCTATACTCAAACCTCTGTACTCGACAAAGCAACAGTGGGTTGCTTCTTACTGCTCCATGTAATAGCTGCACTTCCACGTGAGAGTAGAAAGCCACTAGAAGATCTTCTAGAATACTACCAGCCCAATCCGCATTGGTGTATCCATGAACTTGCAAATCTACACCAGCTTCATAAAACAATCCATAATCCAAATTAGCACTCACATAACATGGAGTGTGCATCAGAGCATCTAAATGCGACTTCTTGGGAACCTGCATAAATTGACTTTCAAGTCCAACAGTGCAGCTTAGATCAGGCCTTGTAATTGTGAGATATATCAAACTTCCCATAATTTTCCTATACATAATAGCATTTTCCAATGCTTCACGTGATGTAATATCCAACTTCAAATTCTGGTCTAATGGCATAGAAATGGGCTTACAATCAGCCATACCATACTTTTCTAGCCATAGCATACTCAAGGCATACCACCTTTGTGACATCCATATACCTATTTCTGTATGTATAAACTCAATGCCCAAGAAATAGTGCAACACAACAAGATCTTTCATATCAAATTCTTGCATAAGGAGTTGCTTTACCTCTTTAACGCTTTCTTCATTATCACCATCTATAATCAAGTCATCAACATAAATAGCCACAATCGTGATGCCATCATGACCCTTCCTTGCATATAATGAATGATCTACATCACAAATAGAAAATCCAATGGTGTTTAAGTAGTCAACAATCCTTGCATGTCAAGCATGAGGGGCTTGCTTAAGTCCATACAAAACCTTTTGCAACCTGCAAACATATTCTGGGTGCTTTGAATCTTCATATCCTTGTGGTTGGTCCATGTATACTTCTCCCTATAACTCACGATGTAGGAAAACATTCTTCACATCCATCTGATGCAAAGTCCATCCTTTTGCTGTAGCTACCACAACAAGTGTTCTAATAGTATACATTTTAGCTATAGGGATAAATGTTTCCTCATAATCAATGCCATATTTTTGTGCATATCCTTTTGTTACTAATCATGCTTTGTACCTACTTATGCTACCATCAACATACATGTGCCTTTCTTACTCCTAGAGTCTTCACATAGGGCAATCCAAGTTCCTCACCAAGGCTCTTTTATAATCTGCTTGAATCTCCATCAATGGCTTCAAACCCTGTAGATGTTTTACTACCAGCAGAAAGCTTTTCTTTACCTTTCTTGGATGTATTTCATGAATTTTCTCGACTTAAATTTCCATGCAATCTTCCACTCCATGGATTTGAGTTGGAACTATTGCTTGGTGACACATCTGATCCACTCAAAACTTGAGATTTTGCACTTGACTTTTCAGTATTTTCTTTGTCATTTGGTTCAAGATTAAGTCCATCTTTGGCATCTGCATAGAAGCTTGACATTTCATCAAACACCACATCTTTGCTTACCTTCACGTGCCATGTGAGTGGGTTATAACATTTATATCCCTTTTGCTCAAGGGAGTGTCCAATGAAGATACATTTTTCTGCTTTTGGATCAAGTTTCATTCTCAACTCATCTAGAACATGTACATATGCAATGTAGCCAAAAACTTTCATATGTGATAAGTTTGGCTTTTTACTTGTGAACTTCTCTTTAGGTGTAACTTGATGTACAATGAAAGTCAGAGTTTTGTTCATGATGTATACAGCTGTGTGCACAACTTCTACCCAATAAAATGAGGCATATTCTTCTCAGCAATCAAAGCTCTTGCTATTTTTGCAATATGTCTATTTTTGCGTTCAACAACACCATTCTGTTGTGGTGTGTACCTGCATGAAAATTGATGTCGAATTCCATGACTTTTTAGAAATTTGTAGGACTCATTTGACATATATTCACCTCCTCCATCAGATCTTAATGTTCGAATATATTTTCGTGTCTGCTTTTCTAGAAGTGAGTGAACACCTCACTCTTCTCTTTCATGAAATATATCCATACTTTTCGTGTATGGTCATCAATGAAAGTAACATAAAATGTGCAAATACCCATAGATGTGGTCTTTCCAGGACCCCAAACATCTGTGTGTACTATTTATAGCACATTTTCACTAACATTCTTGTTATACAAAAATGATGCTCTTGATTGTTTACCAAATTGACATGCTACACATACCTTTTGCATTTTTGCAACTTTGAAATTCGGTAGTCCATTATTAGTCTCCTTTGACTGCATCAATTTCAGCCTTTGAAAGTTTGCATGTCCAATTCATTTGTGCCAATCTCTATATTAGCAATAACTCTTGCACCTTTTGCAAACATGGTTGCATTCATTTCAATAGTTTTCACATTTAAGGTGAACATGCTACCCACTTGTTTCCTTTGGCAATTGATCGTCCATCCTATTTGTACTCTTCTACATATAACCCATCAACATTGAACCTGACTTGTAATCCTTGGTCAACCATTTGTGCAACAAAAACTAGATTCTTTATTATATTAGGAACATGCAGCACATCAACAAGATGTTTTACCTTCCCATCCTCCATAGACAATGCTATGTTTTCTTGTATGCTCGATAGGGTGTGATGTGTCATCACTTGTTTTGACATATCCAAGAACTAGAAATTTTTGCAAACTATTAAACCATTCGACATGACTGGTCATGTGATTTGAAGCACCTGAATCAACATACCAGACATTACCATTTGATTTTGAAACATTAGCAGACATTGTATTCATCATATGATGTTGAACCATGAAAAACTTCTCAAAATCATCTGCACTTGTGGATGCATAGTTGCTTTGCTGCCTTCTGTTATTTTGTTTCTTCAACCTGCAATCACATTCAAAGTGTTAAGGTTTATCACAATTCCAACATCCTTTATTGTCATTACCTTAATCATTTGTTAGGAAATTTTTGCTGCCTCTTTGGCTCCCCCTACCTTGAAACTATCCTCTACCTCTTGCATGATTCGAATGTTGACCTTGGTCTTGGTTACTGTTTCCTCTTTCACTTTCGAAACCTCTACCTCTGCCTCTTCCTCTACCAGAGTAGAATATCTACTGAGAACTAGGTTTTCCTTGCGAGTTATTCTAACCAAGATTCCTTTCTTTAATAATCAACATGGACACCAGATCAACAAAATTTGGAATATTTTCCCTAGTCTGTATAGAAGTCATGAACTGCTTATATGCAGCTCCTAAAACACGAAGGCACACTTCCACCTGATCACCATCATCATCACCTACATTCATGCACATAGATGCAAGTGACTCACATATGCTTTCGATTTTCAGGGTGTAGTCACTTATCGACATGCCCTTCTTCTCCAGTTTATGCAGCTTATTCTTGAGTTGCAATTTTCACATTGTATTGGTCTCGTACAATGTGAACAAACTATTCCAAGCCTCTTTTGGAGTCTTGGCATCCTATATGTGCCCAATCATGCTATCCTATATGCTAATAGATAGCCAATACATTACCTTTTGTGCTCCTTGATTCCATATGCTCTTAATTAGACTGCAATCTGATTCCTCTCTAGTAACTGTAGAGCATTTTTGCTCTCTCCTTTGATGTAATTCCAGTAGCCTTTTCCCATCAAAAAATTCATCGTTTTGAATCTCCAAGCATGGAAGTTGTTCTCGTCCAGCCTATCACTCATAATCTCACTCATTCCATCTGTGTTTGCCATTTTTGAAGCAATTCATTACACTACAAAAACACTACAAGTAGTACTTTTACTTGAATAGTCTCCCACTATGACATGACAATTCGATCTCAAAAAAACATAGCTTTTGTCTATGGACAATAAATGGAATTGCTTGAAATTCTGGATCTGGAATATATGAGTGTTGTCGAACAAGAGGCAAGTTACAAGTTTGCAAACTGACCTAGTTTTTCTAAGGGCCCACCTTGCGGGCTCGAAACGGAGGTCGAGATGGTTCCAAAATAGGAATCTGACAAAAATGAGTGACTCCAAAGGGATATCACTCGAAAATATTTTGATGCCTTCTACCGTCACACCAAGTTTTGTAGCAATCTAAGGTCAATAGTGAATTATGCTTTCTCCATGTATTCTCGCATACTCTTCATTGTCTGCCTTCTCCACAAGCTCTCTACAGCCACACTGGCTCTGATACCATGTCATGAGGAAGAAGATAAGGAAGAGAGCTCACACACACACACACACTCTCACAATCAAAGTGGAGCACACACATAGATTGAGGCAAGGAAGAATGATCTTCTTCTTCTTCACATTTGAAAAAAAAATCATGATTTGATTGATCTTTATGTAAAAAATTTCCCAATTTTCTCACAAAGTTGCGATTTTCTTAGTGTGTTCTTTTCAAAATGTGTTTTTGCATAAAAAATCATGATTTTCTATGTTCCGCCTAATTTGAGAAAGTTGCAATTTTATTATTTATGTGAAATTTATCAATTTTCTCAAAACGTCACACGTTTTTTGGTGATTTTTTTCTTCACAATCTTTTTCTAAGCGTTTATGAACAAAAAGTCAAAAAGTGATGATTTTCTTCCTTGTATTTTCCCCACAAAATCATGATTCTCTCAGAAATCACAAAATTTTCTAAGTATATTCTTTGCAAATTAGGGTGCAAAAAATCACGATTTTTAAAGTTTCTTTCAATGTGAAAAAGTCATGATTTTTTGGCACCTAGAGTCCAAGAAAACATGATTTTCTCCTAATTTATGATTTTATTTTTTTCAAAATTTTTTACTTTATTTTTGAATTTAGTATTATTTTATTCAAAAAATCATGATTTCCCCCCCTCATAGTCAACTCAAAAAAGAGTGATTTTCACTAACTCCACTGATACCAAGTTTTTGTAGGTGTTTTTGTGCCTATAGAGGCACCTTTTCCCCCTTCCTTAATCTCCCTCATTCGTTACAATCTCTTGAAAAAAGAATTTTCAAAAAGTTGTGATTTTATGTTCAATGCAAAAACACTTTTTTCATAGCCTCACAAGCTTGAAATTATTGAAAACTTGAATATTGTAGCCACCCCTTGCTCTTGGGAATGGTGGAAGTGCAAGGTTTGCTTTGATTTGCTTGGCATGCACTTGCTCAGATGATCATGACTCTCTGCTCTTTCTCACTCTCTCTCTCACACTCTCACAAGTAACTACGTGTTGTAATTTTTTTCTTTTATAGCTTATCTTGCACAAAGTCGTGATTTTCTCCAAAATTATCTTGCAAAAAGTCGTGATGTTCTACCTCAATTTTATCCACAAAATTTTTGATTTTCTATCTTTCTTTTCCTCAAATTTTCCTTAGTCAAATTTTACCAAAATTCATTTAGAAAGTCATGATTTTTTACTTTCATTATCCAAGAAAGTTGGGATTTTTTCAACTCCTAAAAGGCCAAAAATCAAGATTTTCTCTTGTTTTCCGACCCAAAAATTGCAATTTTTCCACCACAAAAACATGGAAAGTCACAATTTTTTGATGCTTTTTTCTTTGATATCGACTTTCTACACAGTTATGACTGGAAACTTCAAATGCTCATATCTCCATGAATGTCACACCAAATTGAGTGATTCAAGTGTCGATTCCATGCCATTTTTCATGTAGAATTCAAATATATAATAAAAATCACTTATCTTGAGTAGAAACACCGATGCACTTACTTCACAATCATACGGCTTCCTTTAGAGCAAGAAAAGTTAGATTCACAAAAGATAACACTCAAGATAGATCTCAAAGACAAGCTTCAACACCATCTACAGTTGAATAATCAACCAAAAAACACACAACACATCACACAAGACATCTCACAAGGACACCACAAGGAAGAAGAAGGTGGAGACTCAAAGTCAGAGTTGTATTCTCATGAGAGGAAAAGTAACAAATGACAAAAGAGCCCCTTTCTCTTCACAATTTCGGCCTTATATACAAGCTCCTAGCCACCAAAATTTTCTCATTTTTTTAGCTTCTAGAACTATTTCAAAGACTTGCTGATGTAAAATAGAGCTCTAATAGAACTTAAGGAAAACTCTTCCTTTTACAAAAGTTAGATCCTCATCAAACTATCTTTTGGCTATATCCAAGGGAAATGTGCTTGATAATATTTCTAACTTCAACACACATGTTAAAATAACCCCTTTGTTTATGGAGCATCACCTCCCATTATGATGCTTACCATCTTGGAGGCCAGTTGCTTCAACATTCACAAATCAAAACTTACCTTGTCAGTTTTTGGTTTCCTATCTCTCTGACTTGGAT
>CM035426.1:136232680-136235180 GCA_020310875.1 Ceratopteris richardii | reverse complement strand
ACATCCAATTGGTACATGTTCCAATTCTTGGATGTAGCTACTCACCATAACTCTGATAGTTGGCATCTTGGCCATAGGAGAAAATGTCTCCTCATAACCCTTGGGTTTGTGCAAAACCCTTGGCTACCAACCTAGCTTTATACCTGTTTATTGTGCCATCTGAGTTCCTCTTGAGTTTGTAGATCCATCTGGATCCTATCACCTTCATGGAGTCCTTCTTGGGTACCAAGTCCCAAGTATCACTCTCCTTGAGAGCCTCCATTTCTTCATCCATTGCTTCCTTCCATTCTGGTTTAGTAATTGCCTCTTCAAATGTACCTGGTTCTTCATTCAAGAGATCCTTTGCAAGATATACAGAGTGCTTGGTTACAAGTGAAGTATCATACCCATACCTAATAGGTTTCTTCTTTTCTCTTTGAGATCTCCTCATAGCTTGAGTTGAGGATTCTGGATTGTCTTCTAGTTGCTTCATCTTCATCTTCCCTTTGGATTTCCAAGCCTTGAATTCTTCAATGTTGATGGTGTCTTCATCATCTGAACTAGTGTCCTCTTTCTGAGTTGGTTCTTGTCTGATAAGCTTTGGAAAGTCTTCTTCCATATCATAAGGTAGGCTAACTTTCCTGCACTCATTTTCATACCATGAATCATTTTCATCAAATATGACATCTCTGCTTACCTTGAAGCCTTTATTTGAGGGGTTATAGAACCTGTATCCCTTCTGATTCAAATCATAACCAATGAAAATACACTTTTCAGCCTTAGGATCTAGCTTTCCCCTTACCTGTGAGGGAATATGCACATATGCTACACACCCAAAGATTTTGCAATGATCCAGAGATGGTCTCTTACCATGCCAAGCCTCATAGGGTGTCATTCCATCAAGTGTCTTTGATGGCAACCTGTTAATTAAGTATGTGGCAGTAGATACACTCTCTGCCCAAAGATAATTTGGCAATTTTTTCTCATTAAGCATAGATCTAGCTGTCTCTACAATGAGTCTATTCCTTCTCTCAGCTACCCCATTTTGTTCAGGTGAGTACCTTGTAGTGATCTCCCTCTTGATGCCTCTTTCCTGCAAGAAATCTTCAAAGTCATTGGAGAAGTATTCTCCACCACCATCTGACCTTAGCCTTTTCAAATGTCTACCTGTTTGATTTTCAACTAATGCAAGATACCTTTTGAAACAATTAAATACTTCATCTTTATGTTTCATGAAGTACAAGACAGTCCACCTGCTATAGTCATCAATAAAGGACACATAGTACCTTGATCCAGATATAGATGGTTCCTTGCTAGGTCCCCAAACATCTGTATGCACCAATTCCAGATAATCTTCATGCATAAAACCTTTCTTGGTATAGGGCAATCTGTGTGACTTACCAAATTGACAAGCCCCACACTTGTATATCATGTGTTGCTTGGATACATTAGGTATCCCAAGCACACATTGATCCCTGCTCATTTGTTTTATGGTCCTCTCTCCAATGTGACCTAATCTCTTGTGCCACATCTCCAATTCTGATAGGGTTTGGTCCTTATAGTTGTACAATGCAATATTCTTAGTATCCTCAAGTTCAAAGGTAAACAATCTACCTGATTTCTCTCCCTTGGCTATCCTTCTGAATCCATGTCTTGGATCCTCCACATATGCACCATGTTGAGTGAACCTGACCTGTAGACCCTTTTCAACAATCTGACCTACACTCATCAGATTCTTGGTGATTGTTGGAACATACAACACTCTGCTTAGTAAATTCTGATTACCATCACTTGTTTTGACATTGCCTACTTTAACAACTGAATGTTTAGTGTCATCACCTGTCTGCACTTGGTGCTTGCCTTTGGGTTCTTCCAAATCAGAGAGTAAGGCAACATTCCCAGCTACATGGTTAGAGCAACCTGAATCAATATAGAACAAATGATCATCATTGATACCTGATTTAGATGTCATGTTCATAATCAACAAGGAATCATCTTGATCCTCTGCATAATTGTTGTAATCCTTTCTGTTCCTGTATCCACCTTGATAATTGCCATTGTGATTATAGCTATTGTTGTAATTATTGTTGTAGCCATGGTAGCCTTGAGATTGATTGAATCTGCCTCTGCCTTGAGAGTATCCTCCTCTTTGGTGACCTCTTCCTCTTTGGTTTTTGTAGTTTTTGTAGCATTCATCTGTAGTATGGTTAGACAAGCCACAAATATTGCATGGAGATTGATTGTAGGGTCTCCCCCTACCTGACTTACCTCCTCTGCCCCTACCTCTAGATGATCTACCTCTCCCTGCATAGTTTGCTTGGGAGGTAGAGCCTTCTTCATCAACCTTCTTGCTTTTACCCTTGTCTTTAGTCTTCTTATCAGTATACAGGGCAGAGGGATTGTTACCTTTTGATTGCTCTCCATTCTTTGTGATCTTTGCTTCATGTGTAAAGAGTTGTCCAATCAGAGTTGTTAGATCAGGTGTCCATGTACAAGTCCATTGCTGTGGTAAAGCTCTCCC
>CM035426.1:136215180-136220180 GCA_020310875.1 Ceratopteris richardii | reverse complement strand
TTCTCTGAAACAGGCGCAAAATTCGTGTTTAATGTTTTGGTCAGTGCTCACTCCATAGTTTAAAGTTTTGTGCAAGCAAGCACTTAATCTTTAAGTTGGAAGGTGATCTACTCGTGGCTAAAAGCATTTAGCAAAACGGGTTAGATACTGTGAGAATCAAAGTTAAGAAGTTAGGGGTGTCTGAATCGACTTCTCAGAAGTACAGTTTCTGACATAGGTAACTTGAGAAGTTGATTTCTCAAGCTACACTTAATCTTTTGGAGTAATTCAACTTGGAATAGTTGCGCAAACTCTAATAGATCATTCGTACAAAGTTTTATGAAAAACTTTACACATTTGATAAGTCAATGAAAGGAAATAGTGCAGCAGACTTTTCTGTGTATCACCTTCTTCACAGATTTGTTCATTTTTTGATAATTAGAAGTTGATCCTCTAAATGTGTGAAAGGTTTTGACTTATTCTTGGTATAGAGGTGCTCTAATCACAAGAATAAGTTGTTCTTTTGGAGATTAACATTCTCCATCAGTGGTATCAGAGCAGGAGACATCAATTTGAAGAAAAGGAGGATCTCGACTGCTGCAGATTCAAAAGATTCAACATTTGAAGGATCAAGAAGTGAAAGCTTGGAGTCAAAGCTCGAGGAGAAGACAAATTGACATCAAGAAAGGCAAAAGGAGTTCAACTCGAAGTAAAGGTACATACATTGTTTGTAAAGCTTGAAGATTTCAATACACAGGTGGATACAAGATGGGAGAAAGCTTGCAGATTGATAAGCTAGATAGGGAGAACTATCCAGCATGGTCCATGAGGATGGAAGCACACCTCATGAGCAAAGATCTTATAGCATTTATTACAGGAGATGAAGAAAAACCAGAATTTGCAGATCCAAGTATTCCTACTAGGGAGGAACTTGCAATGTTGAAGACTTGGATGAGAAAGGATGCTCAAGCAAGGAGTATCATCTACATGGCTGTAAATGATTATCTTCTACCTCACATCAGAGGTTTAGAAAGTGCTACAGATGTTTGGAATGCCTTGGAAGAGCATTTCCAAAATACAACTAAGTCAAGGAAGTCCTCACTATGGGCTGAGTTCACAACTTTCAAGAAGAAGAGTTCACAATCAATTTCAGATTATGTGGCAAGGATGAAAGATATTGCAGATAGCTTGGGAGCAGTGGATGAAGACATTGAAGAGGAAAAGTTGGTAAGACAAATACTTACAGGTCTAAGAGGTGATGAGAAGTGGAAGCCTTTTATCTTGTCCATAGAATTGTCACTTGATCACTTTACTCCTGATCTTAATCAATTGCTAGGACACATGCTAACCTTTGAGCAGGATCTTAAAGGAGACAATGATAGAAGTACAAGCCAAGCTATGTACTCCAAAGATAAGAAAAAGAATGGCAAGGGAAAGCAATCGAATGAGGATGAAGGGAACTCAAATCAAGCCAACTTCACAAAAGGGAAGACAAATTTCAGAGGTAAAGGAAGAGGAGGTAAGAATAAAGATAATGCTAAAGCTTGTTGGATTTGTGGCAGAACAAATCATTTGGCAAATGATTGTTGGTATAACAATCAAAGTGGAGGATACAATAATCAGAATTATAGTCAAAGAGGTAGAGGAGGCAGAAACCAAAGAGGCAATTTCAGAGGAAGAGGTGGTAGGACATCATATGGTAGAGGAGGTGGAAGAAACTTCCAATCTCAGTCCTACAACAATAATTATTACAATTATGCATCAGATCAGAAGGATGATATGACTCTTATCCTAAATGCAACTCATGAATCAATGGGAGAAGATCAAAGAGTTTTTTATATTGACTCAGGGTGCAGCAACCATCTGAGTGGGAACCTATCCTTGATGACTGATATGGAAGCAAGGGTGAATGGACATACAGTTCAAACAGGTGACAATACCAAACATAAAGTAGAGAGCATTGGATCAGTGAAGACAAAGAGTGGAAGTACACTTCTGAGTAAGGTACTTTATGTCCCTACTATTCCTAAAAATTTGATAAGTGTAGGGCAAATTGTGGAGAAAGG
The DNA here is from genome assembly GCA_020310875.1 of Ceratopteris richardii. Lineage (NCBI taxonomy): Eukaryota > Viridiplantae > Streptophyta > Polypodiopsida > Polypodiales > Pteridaceae > Ceratopteris > Ceratopteris richardii. The sequence continues at coordinate 136,218,135 of CM035426.1, read as the reverse complement.
ATATGAGGTAAGATTCACAAATGATGGTGTCTATGTACAAGATCCAAATCAGGGATATAGAACCATAATTGCAGGTAAAAAGGAAGGAAGATTATTTACTCTCAAAGTCCAAGGTAATGTGGGACATGCACTATTTACCTATGGAGGTCAAAAGGTATCTGAATTAGACCTATGGCATAAAAGGCTAGGTCATTTCAATGAGAGAGCTATAAAGGAGATGTCAAAGAATCAGGTGGTGCTTGGATTGCCAAACATTGAAGGGCAACATATGGTGTACAAGTGTGAAGCTTGTCAATTAGGTAAAGCACATAAAGGTTCTTATAACAAATCAGGATACAAGTATTCAAATATGCTTGAATTGGTTCATACAGATGTATGGGGTCCCTCAAGGGACTATAGTATAAATGGATCCAGATATTATGTGTTGTTTGTTGATGATGCAACCAGGTGGATTACTTTGTATGTAATCAAGGACAAATCAGAAGTCTTTAAGACATTCAAACATTTCCATGCTTATGCAGAAAGGATCACAGGACAAAAGCTAAAGAGGTTAAGATCAGATGGAGGGGGAGAGTATTTCTCAAAAGAGTTTGATGATTATTTGTGGAATGCAGGTATCAAAAGAGAAGTGACTTGCAGGTACTCCCCTCAACAAAATGGGGTAGCAGAAAGGAGGAATAGGACTCTTGTAGAGTTTGCAAGAGCCATGATGAAGGAAAAGAATTGTCCAAATTACTTATGGGCAGAGGCTATTAACACTGCAACATACCTTGTGAATAGGTTGCCTTGCAAAGCTTTGGATGGAGGAACCCCTTATGAAGCATGGTGGGGTAAGAAGCCTAGTCTTGATCATTGTAAAGTATTTGGATGTATTGCATATGCTTATGTTCCTTCACAATTAAGACATAAGCTAGAACCAAAAGCAGAGAAGTATGTGTTTATTGGATATGATGATAGACAAATGGGTTACAGGTTGTGGAGTCCATCCACAAAGCAATTTCTTGTTACTAAAGATGTGACATTTGATGAGCAAAACACATGGTATACAGGATCACCAAATGAGTATGCAGGTGTTGAAGAAATTCAAAGGAAAGGAAAGGCAAAGGTAAAGGTATGTGAAGAAATTGTTGATGAATTTGACTCTAGATGTAGAGTGCAGGATCATGTAGAAGAAGGGCCAAGATTTGATCCAGAATCAAATGAGGCTGAAACATCAAGAAGTGCAGAAATCAGAAGGTCTACAAGGGAAAGGAAAGAGCCTATAAGGTATAGCTATGATACATCTTTCCTAACAACAAGGGATTATGCTTACATTGTGAAAACAGAAGAAGACCCAACTACTTATGAAGAAGCCAAAGGTAAACAGAATTGGGAGAAGGCAATGCAAGAAGAGTATGATGCTCTACTTGAAAATGAAACTTGGGAATTAGTACCAAGACCAAAGAATCAGAAAGTCATTGGATGCAAGTGGGTATACAAAACAAAGAGGTTTGCAGATGGTAAGGTGTCTAGATATAAGGCTAGACTTGTGGTCAAAGGTTATGCCCAAACTTATGGGGTAGATTATGATGAGACCTTTAGTCCTGTTGCTAAGATGTCTACAATTAGGACATTGATTGCTATTGCTGCTTGCAAAGGATGGAAATTATCACAATTGGATGTGAAGAATGCATTTCTTAATGGTTACATTGCAGATGAAGTATATATGGAGCAACCAGAAGGTTTCATGGAGTCAATTGGATCAGATTATGTGTGTAAGCTCAAGAGAGCTTTATATGGGTTGAAGCAAGCCCCAAGAGCTTGGAATTACAGATTGGTCAAGTTCTTGAATGAATGTGGATTTCAAGCATCTAAGGCAGATAGTAGCTTGCTAGTGAAGGCAAGTGAAAATGGATATATTTACATGTGCATTTATGTTGATGATATTATTGTTACAGGAACAGATGCTCAAGGAATCAATGAACTCAAGAAGCAAATAGAGAAGGAGTTTAAGATAAGTGACTTGGGAAACTTATCTTATTTTCTAGGAATGCAGATTGTGTATACTCAACATGGAGTATATGTTTCACAAGAGAGATACTTGAAGAATCTTCTAGCCAAGTTCAACATGGAAGATTGCAAGACCTCAACCACACCATTGGAGGTAAATCATAAACTAAGTAGGTATGGAGGTGAAGAGTTCAATGACATGAAGAAATATCAGAGTTTGGTAGGTAGTTTGATCTATGCTACCTTGACAAGGCCAGACCTATCATATGCAGTAGGTGTGTTGTCACAATTCATACATTGTCCAAAGAAGACTCATTGGATTGCAGCCCAAAGGGTACTCAGATATATTAAAGGAACCCTAAGTGAAGGTTTGTACTATGGTTTCACTTCTGACACAAGAATCAAAGTGTTTAGTGATGCAGATTGGGCAGGTGACTCAGATGATAGAAGGTCTACTCATGGATATCTATGTTATATTGGAGACAAGTTAGTGTCTTGGTGTTCAAAGAAGCAACACACAGTTGCTTTATCATCCACAGAGGCTGAATATAAGGGAATGGTAGAAGCTGCAAAAGAAGTCATATGGTTGAAGACTTTGATGAAAAGTTTTGAGATTGATCATAGTACTCCAATAATTTTTGGAGATAATATGAGTTCTTTGTATTTGGCAGCTAACCCTGTTTTTCATGCCAGGACTAAGCATATAGAGATACAGTATCATTTTTTGAGGGAAAAGGTACTTGATAAAGAGATTGAAGTGATGTACACTCCAACAAAAGAACAAGTGGCAGATATGATGACAAAAGCTTGGATGGACCTAAGCTACAGAGATTCAAGGAGATGGCAGGAGTGAAGAAGAATGGAATAATCACAATTAGTGATTGAGGGGGAGCTGTTGGAGCAAACCAATCACAATTGGTGATTATACAGATCTTGGAGAATGCTTATGGTCAGAATGAAGCAAAA
>CM035426.1:136117230-136179730 GCA_020310875.1 Ceratopteris richardii | reverse complement strand
ACATCCATCACGTGTTGACAACACCTGCAACTCTATTTCATCTACAAGATGGATTAATAAATGAACCTGAATATCAAAGAATGTAGGAAGCTCTTTCTCCATCAAACATAGTAGCTCTTTGCATTCATGTTTCTTTTGTGGGATCGAGTTTTTATCAATCTCTTTTGATGTAATCCGCCTATACATATCACAAAAAAAAATATAAAGAAATTAATTCAAAAATAAAAGATATCAAATATTCATATATATTAAATATAAAAGAATCATAATTACCTTATAAGTGATCCAAGACGATAGATCACATCTCATACTCCTTGCATTGTAAATCCATCGATAACTAAAGGTAAAATATGTTTCAAAAATTTATGCCAATCATGGGTCTTTAACGTAGATAAGCTCTTATCATCCATAGTAAACATGTTTTGGAAAGAAGCTCCATATCATGTAGGAGTCTGAATCAATTGAATCCTATTGTTGATAGTTTGTATCTCTTTTGCCGTAAGTACCCAAGGAGCAAGTGCATAAGTCGTTTCCTATCGATGTCTATCAAAAAAATGGTCATATTTTTGGTTTTGCATTTTGTTCCTTAAAATCATTCCTTGATGCTATGGTATCTTTTAATCCAAGAAGATGTTGCCATCATGAATAAACAATATTCTTGAATATATGCATAGGATCAAGAAGATTACATACTTTCAACTATTTCCAATACTCCAAAGAAATTCTTTATCTCTCTTCACATTCTGATTATCTTCACCATCACTGAAGGTTTTTTATTCTGGATCTATCAAAAATATTCCATTAAATGTGTTGCTTCTCTTTTACATCTTAATGGATGATCATCAGGCAAGCATCATTGATGTCGAAGATAAATATTTTTGTTGAGATTCTTACTATAGATTGATCTCACCCAATCACCACAATATGGACAAGCTTTATAACCCTTAGTAGATATTCCTACATCATGAAAATGAGAAAAATATAATTAGATTAACTCACATTTATTTGTATGCATATTGAATAAAAAATTACATCAATACTTGAACAGACACCATATCTTGGAAAATTATGAATAGTCCAAGCCACAATACCACAAACCGTAATATATCTTTCATTGATGCTTTTTGATACATCAATGGCATTAATACCTCTCTATAACTCTTGGAGACCATCAATGAGAGGAGCAATATATATATTCATATCTTTAACTTATCTTTTTCTTGGGATTAAAAGTGAAAGCATTAAATGTTCCTTTTTAATGCTAAGATATTGCAAAAGATTGTAGTTTATGACTACCACTGGCCATGTTTACCATTTCCTAGATTTAATGAAGAATGGATTAACCCCATCTAATGCAAGTCCTAACTTTATATTCTGTGGATTTTGTGCAAAATTACCATGTAGAATCAATATGCTGAAAAACAACACTATCATGAGAAATTCTGATTATTCCATCAGTACTTTTATGGTCATGTCCCCAGGTCAAAAGCTTTGATAATTCAGGGCTTTGAAACATATGTCTAATCTATGGAGCCAATGGAAAATGTCTCACCTTTTTTGGGATTTTACCTTCTTGGTCATTATATCAAGGAGATTGACATTTTGGACATGTCAAATGTCACGAAGAAGGAGATAAGGAAGAGAGCTCACATAGACACACTCTCACTCTCAAGGAGAAGCACACACACAGATTGAGGCAAGGAAGAATGATCTTCTTCTTCTTCTTCTATTAGATAAAAAGGAATGTACAAGAATGACCTAAAAATAAGAATACAACAAGTACAATATATAAAGATCAGTACATAAGGAAAAACCTAGTGTCTGCAAATGAGTGAGCTGGCAAGGAACAAATGTGCCATCACTCTCGGTAGATAAATCTAATAAAGCTCAATGAAGTATCCCTGACATATACTGGCATGACCACTATACATGTTAGAGAAACAAAAAACTGGTACGTGTCATCCTGGATCATCACATGTTAAGCTTGATATCCCAACACTCCCCCTCAAGCTCAACACCATATCCTATAATCCAAGCATCTCTTGAAACTTCTTCAACTTCTCAGCTCCAAGTGCTTTGGTGAAAATATCAGCAACCTACTCATCAGTTCTCACATAAACAAGATCAATATCATCTACTAATACATTCTCTCTGATGAAATGATAATGTACCTCGATATGCTTTGTTCTAGCAACCATCTCCTCATCCATATCTTCTTCCCAATCTACAATTCCAATTGCATCTTCAAAGCAAGAAGGTTCAGCATCTTGTACTACCTTTGTCATGTAGGCACAATGACGAGCTATATAACTCTCATACGTCAATCGTTGCACTAAATTCCACATCCTCCTAGATCTTCTTGGTCCTGGGTCACTTCTCCTTGTATCATCTGCATGTCCCCTTTGTACTCCTGAAGTCTTCATAGAGGGCAATCCAAGTTCCCCATCAAGACTCTTTTATGAACCGCTTGAATCCCCATCAATGTCTTCAAAACTTGCACATGTTTTACTACTAGCAAAAAGCTTTTCTTTACCTTTCTTGGATGTATTTGATGAATCTGCTGGACTGAAATTTCCATGCAATCTTCCACTCCATGGATTTGGGTTGGAACTATTGCTTGGTGATGCATCCGGTCCACTCAAAACTTGAGATTCTGCACTTGATTTTTCAACATTTTTTTTGTCATTTGGTTCAAGATTCAGTCCTTCTTTGGCATCTGCATAGAAGCTTGACATTTCATCAAATACCACATCTCTGCTCACCTTTACCTGTCATGTGAGTGGGTTATAACATTTATATCCCTTTTGCTCAAGAGAGTATCCAATGAAGACACACTTTTTTGCTTTTGGATCAAGCTTTGTCCTCAATTCATCTAGGATTGATGTTCACTTGAAGATCTTGGCAGTATGAGAGTCTGACTGCACTATTTGCTGCACCTGAGTCAATCAATGCTCTCACAATCCTTACATTCTCTCTGTGTCCTACCTCAAAGGTCACAAAGGGATGTCGGTCAATTATTCGATAAGCAATTGAACCTGATGTTTGGCACATGGCCATGTGATATTGTGGGGCTTCAGGATTGACATCTAGGCCTAGTCGTCTTAACCTATTTTTCCTAATCTGCTCTCTAGCCTCTGTCTGTGCTTCTTCTCTAACCCTTATCTCTTCTTCTTTTCGCTTCTTAGTAGTGTTGAGTCTCCTTAGCATATCCTCTGTAAGAGGTTCTTAATATAGCTTTATTGTACATCCACTAATATAGTTTGGTAAGATGTCACCTTCTAGAGTGGCCAATTGGACCGCACCACTAGTGGAAATTCTATTAATGGTCATGGGTCCATATCCTCGTTTCTCCAATTTTCGGGCATGTTGTCTGAGTGTATAAAACAACACTAGGTCTCCCTCATTCAATCCTTTATCCTTGATGCATGCATCAAAATAAGCCTTTTGCCTTTTCTTTGTAGCATGGATGCCTGTTGCTGCTCGTAGCCTCATCTCACCTAAGCATTCTTCAAAGATCCTAGAGGACAACTCATGTCCATTCCACTTGTGCTTTTGTGCTACTTTTAAAGCTGGGATTAAGAAGTCTAATGGTAGCACAACATTCTGTTTGAAGACCATCTAAAAGTGGGTGGCATTGAGTACCATTTTGTAGGCAACTCGATAAGCCCAAATAGCATGATGAAGCTGTTTATCCCAATCAGAGCGTTTATTATTTACGATTTCTGTCAATACATTACATAGGATCTTGTTGGTGCTCTCGGCTTGTCCATTACCTTGTGGATGATAGAGGGCAGAATTCTTATGTATCACCAAGAATTCTTGGAGAAGGTTTTCAATAACTTCATTCAAGAACTGCATACCTCTATCGCTAACTAACTCTATTGGTAACCCGTATTCCGTGAACACGTTCTCAAATAAGAACTTACCTGCTGTTTGAGCGTCATTCTTTGTCATGGCTTTTACTTCTACCAACTTTGTAAGGTAATCTGTGGCTACAATAATGTAATCTACATGGGAGTTTCTAGTTGGAGGGTTAATGGGACCTACAAAGTCTATACCCCACTTCTGCATGTCCTCCCATCATTGGCCTCAAAGGCATCTCATCTTTTCTGATTGGATACTAGGCACGTTGGCATGTGTCACATTTCTTCACATAGGTATGTGCATCCATATGAAGAGTGGGCCACCAAAGTCCTAAGAATAGAATGGTCTTAATTATTTGATCAAGACCGAAGTGTCCACTTGCAACACCACTGCGTGCAGTTTCTAAGATTTTCAAGTAATCTGATTCGTGAATGCACAGTCTTAGATAACCATCTTTGCCTCTTTGATATAGGTCTCCAACTAAGTCATAGTCCTGAGCCTCTTGCTCCATGCTTCTTCTTCTTGTTAGACTAGTCTCTTTGGGTAATGTCCTTGATCTCATGAATTCTACCAATGGAGCGCACCAATCTTGAATTAACGACACATGATAAAGGGTAGCATGCTCCACTAGGGGTTTTTCATGGCACACTGGAAAAGTTTTAATCCACTCATGTATTTCTTTGTCCATACTAGGCCAATACACTTGTAAACATTTTAGATTTTCCAATGTTCGTTGTTTAGAATAGTGATTCCCTAGCAATCCTTCAGCTTGTTGCAAAAAACTACTATGTTCATCATCGTCGACACAACAAGCTAGTAAACCCTCTATATCTTGTTTGTACATACTTCGTGCCAATATTTGATATTTTTGTGATTTTACAATTTCTTCTTTGTTTGTTTTCACATTCTTATTTGTTGGTCTAAAGGTTAGGACAGGTACCAACTTATTTTCCCATCTAGGAAAACCTTTTAAATTGAACAGATAAGCATTAGGTAGGTCATCAGACATTTGTTGCAGTGACTCTCTTGAAGTGATGCGAGAAAGGTGATCTGCCCTTAGGTGGGTTCTACCTTTCCTGACAACAACTTCAAAGTTGTATTCCATTAGTAAGAGGAACCATCTTACTAGGCATCCTATATTGCAAGGTTTATTGACCAAATATAATAAAGCTTGATGATCAGTGAAAAACTTGAACTTGTTGGCCAATAGATAGTGTCTAAACTTCTTCACAGCATACACCATGCATAAGCCTTCTCTTTCAGTTGTTGTATAGTTTCGTTCAGCTGCATTTCGTTGTATGCTAGAATATGCTATGGGTAAATCTAAATTTCCTTCACTTGTTGGTTGTGCTAGCACACATCCTATTGCATGATTGGATGCATCTACATGGACATGGAATGGTTTATTCCAATCACGAGTAGTCAGTATTGGTGTTGTGCACAAGCATCTCTTCACTTCATTGAAGGAATTTTTGCATTCATCGTTCCACTCAAAATTTGTCAACAAGGCATAAAGAGGCTTCGCTATGATTGCATACATGTGGATAAACCTATGGTAATATCCACAATGACCCATAAAGGCTTGTACCTCTTTAACGTTCCTCCGGCCTTGGCAACTTTGATATGGCGCTTACTTTGTTCTCATCTATTGATATTCCATTCTTAGAAACAATGTGACCTAAGATTTTACCTTGTCATACCATGAACACACACTTTTCTGGGTTCACACAAACTCGATATTCTCTACACTTGTTGAAGATCTGTTTGAGCTCAGGGATGTGGTATCTTCTTTCTTGGGAATGAGCATATAAATCATCCACATTTACTTCTAAGATCTTTTGCAAGAACTCTTTGAAGACATGACACATGAGTCTTTGGAATGTTGCAGGTGCATTAGTGAGCCCAAATGGCATCACACGAAATGCAAAGATTCCCCACTCTATGGCAAAAGAAGTTTTATGTTGATCTTTTGGGGCAATGGGTACTTGGTTGTAACCTGAAAATCCATCAACGAAGCTATAAACTTCCTTGCCTGCAACATGCTCCAATAAATGTGCAGTGATTGGAAGTGGATAGCTATTTCTGATTGTAGCGACATTAACTTTTTTAAGGTTAATACACACTCGTAACTTTCCATTCTTCTTGGGCACTACTACAATGGGGGACACCCATTGAGTATGCTTAATCTGATAGATAAATCTAGCTTCAATCAATCTGTCAATTTCTTCCTTTATTTTGGCTGCATAAGTGTCATTATATGTGTAGGGCTTCTGTTTGGTGGGCTTGGCATCAGCTGTCATGGGAATCCTATGAGAGAAAATTCTTGGATCTACTCCCTTCAAGTCTCTATAATGCCACACAAACACATCCCTATATTCCCTTAATAGAGCTACAAGCTTTGCTTCTTCTTCTTCACTTAGGTATTCTCCTATATATGTACATTGCTCTTTGTTCCCTTCAATTGTGACAACAATTTTTTTGGTCTTTCTTTTATTATCATACGCTTCTCCTATGGTGGCCTCTCTCGTAGGCATTTGTACCAAAAGTTTTTGGTCTTCAACTTAATATTTCTTGAAATTCTCTGGTGCTTCAAACCATGATTCCCCCTCTTCTTGTTTCGCTGCTTTTCTTTTCTTTTTCTTTTGACTACCCTCACTTCCATTCTTTGAATTTACCATTTTAAATAGTGCTTTTTTGAGTTAAAGCAACTATCCATCACAATGGACTCTAGATCAGCATCATTCTCTTCCTCTTCTATGACATCACTAGGGTCATACTCTTCTATCAAGGGCTGACACATGAACACTGAAATATCATAACCCTCCTCATCAAAATGAGGTGTCCATTGTTCCTCATTGACAACAATGTCCATGGTCGCTAAGATTTTTGGCCAGCCATGGGACTTAAATTCCTCATCTGGAAAGATCATCGGTGTGTAGGCTAGGTCTCTAACTGGTCTATCTCCTGGGGGAGTTCCTTCTTCTCTCGCCTTTAAGCATCTTTCCTCTTCCTCTTCGACCTTGCACATCCACAAATGAGTATCTTCATGCATCCATGATGGATCAAAAGAACTTTCAGAATGCATAGAGATTGAATCTTCTTGTGCTTTGTGGATAGGATTCCACTGTAGGGGCGGGACATCTCTGAAGGTATAATCCTTTAGATTGACCTTGGTGGTGACCCCTAAGTGTTGTAAGTACAAGGAGTTGGTTCCCCAATCTTGTACTATTTGTAGTTGTCGTAGGAAGGGTCTTCTTAGGATCATCTCATAGTTATTATTTTTGTCAAAGTCACATATAGCAAAGGTGTGTTCAAACTCTACAGCACAAGTGGTTAGAGTGATCCCTTGTAGAAATCCTAGAGGTCTTTCCACATGGCTATCGGCCATCTGAAGCTTCATTCTAGTTGGTCTTAATGTAGGTCCCCATTGCTTCCACAAGGAGGTGGTAGCAATTGCAATGCTAGCACCTGAATCTATAATCACTTTGGTTGTGTAACCTTGGTAGGTGATTGGAAGATAAGTATTAACTTCTTCACCTTCACTCATGTCTCCTATTTTTTTCTAGAGGTATCTCTGGGACTTTTTGTTTAGAGCCTAATTTTGACACATTGGAATCAAGTTCTGGAACTTAATTCGCCACATGTTTCCATAGCTCTGGTTTTACTTTGAGCAGCTCTTCTACGGTGAGATGACATTGAACCTTAGTGTTCTTCATGACATCAGTGTTCCTTGGAACCACTGAGTCTTCATTTCTTAGCAATATTGTGGGGGCTCTGATATGAAGAGAGTCAAATTCCCATGGGCATGTGAATTGTGGCAACTCTTGTAAAGAGTTAGATTCAAAATCTAATCTTTCGCCTTCTTGTTGCTCTCCTTGATCTCCATAAATAGATGGAATGTCTTGGGGAAATTGATCATGAAGACCATGAATTTCAGGAATAGGAGGGGGATTACCCTTCTCCTTGGCCCATTTCTCTTCTTGTATTTCATGCAAGAACTCTCGAGAGTACTCTTGAATTGAAAGAAGTGCTCCAACATCCGTGGAATTAGGAACATAAGATTCCCTTGGTGGTGAGCTTTCTCTTTCAACAACTGGTTTAGCCTGTGGTGGTAAAGAAATAGGTTTGTTTACCCACTGCTCTAATCTTTCTAGTAAGCCCTGGAAATGCAAATCTGATTTGATAGAGTTTGTCTGATTGAACGATTGACCGGTCTCGAGCATAGCTTGAGCTAGCTCTACCATTTTCATGCACATTTTTGTTTGTTCAATCTCTAAATCTGCTCTAGGGTAACTCTTGTCTAGGTTTGCAACTGTTGGCCCTTCTTGAAGTCGAGCCTCGTAGGCCTTGAACATCATGTCCAAGCCTTCTGGGGTTGGTTCTGCAAGAACAGAACCTAGTTGTGGTCTATTTACAATGGGTGGTGGAGTGGGATGAGGTGGTGTGGATGGAGTTTCGGCATGTGAGGGATTCTATGAGGCAATATCTTCTATTTTGCTTTTTGCATCTTTAAGGCTTTCTTCTAGTTCAGACAGCTTCCTATTCCACTTGCAATTAGCTTTCTCTCTGGTATCCTTCCATGTCCTTGTTTTTCTCTTACTAGGCTCTCACGACTCACTTGACTCTGATTGTTCAGCTGTTTTATCCTGTTTTAAGGCTTGTGCTCTGCTGCCTACTTGTATAGGAGCCACATTACTGCTACTAGCACTTGAATCCACCACTAAGCCTACCACATTAATGGGTGTAACCTTGGGTGCACTAGAGGGGTTTCTTGGACAATCTCTAGGGAGATGGACTTTGCCACACTCAGGACAAAAGGCTTGTATTGTTATAACATGTCCTTGACCCAAAGACGGTGGGTGGGGACATTCACAAATGAAATGGTCACCCTGACATCTAAAACATGGTCCTCTAGGGGCTTGTGGTCTTACTTGTCTCAACTGGGGCTTGGGGTTTGGATTTGTATACATAACATTGGAGTATTCTGGCTCCCAATTTTGTTCCATAAGTGGTGCTCATATTGATATGAGTAAATCTCACTATTCTCTGGTGACTCTATGTAATAAGCTCATGGACTATCTTCATGGGTGTAGTCAGAGCTCTGAGCATGAGGGTCATTTTCTGAGACTAATGGGGTCATTGGTACCAATGCTCTATTCGGGTTCTCCTCTACCACTGCATGCTTAACTGTAATCACGTTGGCAGGAGCTGATGGTTGGTTTCCTAGGACCAGTTGTGGCCTATATGGTGTCTGATATTGTTGTTGGTATTGAGGTTGATACTGTTGGTGTGGCCTATAATACGGCTGTTGGTATTGGTTTTGGTACCTACCTTGTTGGTAAGGTTGTTGATAAGTTTGTCTAACAGCTTGCCTATTGTAGGGACAATCTTACGCCATATGGTTCGTGTATTTTCTCTCAATAGTGCAATATGGAGCATTCCTTTCTCTCATGTTTTGGTTTTGCATTGGCCATACATTAGCCATGTGATCCCCTCTGCATGTATAACATCAGTTCAATGAGGTGACTCTTGGTGTTTGTCTATTTTGGACTCCTAGCTTCTTGGCAACTTGCTCAGTTATCTCATCTATCTCCATGGAGGTTCTAGAGGTATGACTAGTAGAATTGTCAGAATCCTTATAGAGTTTGGACAATCCTAACTTACCCAAGTTATCTTCTATGTCAATGCACATCTGCACACACTCTTCTATGGATCTAGGCTCTTTCGAGTATGCATATGATCTTAACTTTGTGCTTAGTAAGCCATCTAAAAACAAAGCCACTTATTTGGCCGGTGTGGGTAATTCTGGCATAGGGCATCTTTCTATGTACTGTCTGAACCTTCTTCATACTAGTCGCACTATTTCTTGGGGTGTCTGCTTAAAGTTGTGGATCAAGGATGATGTATCATGCCTAGTACCACTTTTGGAAAATTCTACAATGAATTCCTCTAGCAGTTGAGCTATATCGCGATAGTTATGACTACTCAGGAGTTGAAATGAAGCTAAAGCAGTACCCTTAAGAGTCAAACCAAATGCCTCAAACTAGGTGAACAAATCCTCAACTTGTTCAGCTCTTAACACTTGTTTGAACTTGGCCACATGATCATAAGGATCTCTTGACCCATCAAAGTAGTTTTTCATTGTCTTGACCACTTGAGAGGGTCTAAGGGTTCTTGGGTACTCTTGGGGTTTGGGCAATGGAAAATCCTGTTCATCTCTTTGAGACCTATGTGTTTGATGTCTCTCTCTTCCAGGTCTTTCACCCTCATGTACTTGATCTGTCTTTGCCCATCGTGTGTGCAAAACTTACCTTGGGCCTCTCTCTAGTTCTTTCTTGTTGGGTTTCATGAGCTTGGGATGATCCTACACCTTGGAGGCCATGGGAAACATTAGACCTTGGTGGATAAAAAATCAATTCACCCTGCCAAGTGTATGCATGCCTATCATGCTCTGTTACCAAGAACATTTTCTCTGATGTGCTATCTAGGTAGACAACTTTGCTTGGTATCTTTGGATCCTTGAACTCGTAGATGGTGACTATTGGGCTAGGTTGATCTGGCTTGAATCTCCAAAAGGCTTCCTATGTTTCTCTATTCAAGAATAGTTCTATGCTTTTGTTGTGATCCAATCTGGAGTGATCACTCTAGTCAAAACTGACTTGCCTCTAGGAGTCTTGGGTTCTCTTCCTACATCTCCTTGCTCAGGAATGATGTTTCCAAACTCATCTATCCTATTTGGTAAGCTAGTAACTACATACATGATTCCTTGCTTATCAATGTATGAACCTTCTTTGAATTTAACCATTGGGTGTTCAAGTTCGAAGGATTGATCAGGATTTTTGAGTTGGACCATTGATCGCCTCAAGCCATCCTCATAGATGCAAGCACCTCATCGCTTGGTCCTAATATACTCCAATTGGGTCTTATATGGACCTTTCGATGTCTATAAATAGGAAATGTCTAAGCTACCTACAGGTCTCCCCATGCTAAAAGACATTTCTGAATCACTTGTGTCTGAACTTAGCATGTAAGGATAACCACTTAGTTGTGCCCAAGAATTAGTTGTAGGGTTGACACTACCCTTAGAAGATCTAATGCTTTGTTTATCCTTGCCTAGCTGTCTACCAGATCTCAGGTTCATAAGCTTTGTCTTCTAGTCCCAAAATTCCCCTTTGTATTGCTCAAAACCCTTTGGAGCTCCCTTAGCTTCCAAACCCCTCCTGAAGGTCAACTTCAAATTACTTTATCTGAAGCGAGCTTTCCAATGAGCTATAGAGCTCAAAAAATGGACTTTTAATGAAAACATTATGTCAAATCAAGCTCCTGGGGGTCAAAATAGAGAAACATGATGCTTTAGAGAATCGTGATTCTTTGAGAGTCAGAGGGCTAGAAAGTCACGATTTTGTGAAATCCAACAACCCAAAGAGTCGCGATTCCTTGCCTAATAATTATCCAAAAAGTTGCGAATTCTTCAAGAAATGTCTGGTAGAAAGTTGCAAATCTCTCAAAAATTGAGTGTAGGAAGTCCCAATTTTGTGGAAGCCAAAAGTCAAAAAGTCGCGAATCTCTCAAATGTAAATTCCAAAAAGTCATGAATCTTTCAAAATGGGATTCCAAAGATTCACGAATTTCTCAATTTGGATTCTACAAAGTTGCCATTTCTTCAAAAAGTCACCTTGCAAAAATTTGTGATTTTCTCAAATATTATATGGCAAAAGTCGTAATTTTCTCTTCCAAATTCCACCAAAAAGTCGCGAGTTTTTGAGATCCCAAGACCAAAAAGTCACGAATCTCTCAAAATAAGAGTTGCAAAAAGTCGTGAATCCCTTAGAAACTGGATTGCACAACCATTTATCAACATCACTTTGCTTCATTGCTTCTGGGATGAGACGCTCCTTCTCTATGGGCGTATGAGTGCCATGAATCTTAAGCACTATCCTGATTAAGTCCAAAGACAATGTAAACTTCTTGAAAGGTGGGTCATTCACCAAGGATGGTAATTTTAAGACAAGGTCCAATTCCTTGCACTCCTACTCTCTAATAGAAGCCACTAAATAATAACACCGATAAAAATCCAGTTTCGGGAGTTTTGAACTGAAATAATTTGCAAATCTTGCCCTCTGCCATATAGGTTGGAGATCTTTGCTATTTTGGAGATTCTCGAACTCTTGTGAAAAGAATTGGTAGCATCTCCACACGTTTGCACCGTATGTCAGATTAGCTTCATATATGAATTCTGCATCTAACAGGGGCCCTGCAAGCCTTGGAACCACTATGCCTTGTTGCTTACCATTTTTGTCTGTCCTTGAGGAGTATCTTCAATGGGCATCGATCCAGTAAAACCCTGTAACTCCATGGGGATAGCCTTAGGGAGGCTCTCAAATGGAAGAGCTGAGAAATCCACAATCGGCCGCCCAATCATCGCGTTGGTAGAACCTTCCGCTTGCATGATGGAAAGCTGGTGTTGCGGACCTATGCTGAAGTGAAGAGAAAAACACATTATTCATGGAAAATAATTAAGACCCCAAGAAGATGAGACCTCCATTCCTTTCCACCACCAACATGCTTCATGTGTAGTGTGTGATTTTAATGATGTGAGAAGTGAATTGTGACAGGTGCATGCTTTGAGTGGGAGTGTGTAAGGTGAGTGGCTTTACAATTGATTTTGAATGAGTACTCCCTACAGAGTTAGTGTATGTTAGAAGGACATTCTGTATGTTAGAAGGACAGTGGTGATATGAAGTTGTCTAACTGGGTCTGCATGCAGTGGTTAATGAGAGTGTTAATTTCACTAAGTTGATGGTCAAGATGAGCTTGCTCAAGGGTCCTTGTGATTATCGAAGTCTTATGGATCCATTTCTTTGTCACACGGGGGGTTAGAGGAGATGGTTTAATTTACAAAAGAAGGCATGTAGGGTTTCCTAGTAGTCTCAAAAAAGGTCTTCTTAGAGTTGACTAAGGTTGAAGCATAATCTAAACACCTTTTAGGTACCTAGAGCTGGCGAGACTTGGACTAAGCTTTCACCATGGACTTGGGCACCCAAATTTGCCGAATGTGTTGCCTCGATCTAAATTGAGAGGGCTACCAAAGATCTAGAGTGTGTGACTTATTGGGTACAGTCGCCTTGCATATCCACCTTGGGTGAGGGTATGCCTGAGTGGACTATCTAACGAACCACTCTAATGTGCTGCGCCAATGAGTACGTGGATAATGTGATCAGGTAGCTTGTAGAGGGTGAGATATCATATCCACATGCTGTTTTGAAAAAGAAGGGAGATCCACTGCACTCTTGCCTTGAAATCAATAACTTCATTTGAGAAGTGAGTACCCTTATCGCTTACAAGCTCGATAGGAAGTCCATGTCTTGTGAAGACATTCTTGAACAAGAACTTAGCAGTGGTGCATGCATCGTTTTTCTTGGTGGCCTTAGCTTCTACCCACTTCGTAAGATAGTCAATGGCAACTATGATGTACTGAGCATGAGAATTCCTCGCAGGGGGATTAATAGGTCCCACGAAATCTATTCCCCACTTTGGGAATGTGCACCCTCCCATCATGGGTCGTAGGGGCATCTCATCCCTGTGTATGGGATACTGAGTCCTTTGACATACATCACATCGTTTGACGTAGGTGTGGGCATCCATATGTAGGGTGGGCCACCATAATCCCGAAAATAATATGGCCTTGATAACACGATCGGGTCCAAAATGGCCTCCTACTACACCCTGGTGTGCAACTTCCAATAGATTAAGATATTTCCTTTCATGCACACATATCCTCAGATAACCGTCTCATCCTCGCTTATACAAATTATCACCAATGAGCTTGTATTCTAAGGCTTCTTGTTCTAGGCTGCGTCTACGTGCTACAGTTATGTGCTCTGGAAATGTCTTTGTCCTAGGTAAGTAATTAAAGGTTCACTCCAGTCTGGCATTAAGGTCACCCGGTACAAAGAGGCATGTTCTATTGGGGGTCTATTACCACACTTAGGACATTCGTCTGGCATAGTCGTCAGACATCTTTTTCCATTGATAGCCAATACACACCTAACCTCTTTAAGTTTGATAGTGTCACTTGTCTGAAATCGTGTTGCTTTAGTGCACCTACATGTGCTAATTGCAACCGATTGTTATACTCCTGTTCTTCTACACAACAGGCAAGGATATTGTGAGGATCTTGCCGATAAATACTTCCTACAAAAAGTTGATATCTCTACGCTCTCACAACCTCTTTCTCTTGGGTTTTTACTTGAGGGTTCTTAGGTCCGTATGTTAGCACTGGAACTAAGGACTTGGCCCATTCAGGGACAACCTCAATATTGAGGAGATAAGCATCTGGTAGCTCATCTGCTACCCCAATAGCTGCTTCTCCGGAAGTTATCCTAGAGAGGTGGTCCGCTCTTAAGTGTGTTTTCCCCTTTTTGACTACTACTTCAAAATCGTATTCCATCAAGAGTAAAAACCAATGTATTAATCTACCTGTGTTGCATGGTTTGTTGACCAAATATAAAAGATCTTGGTGGTCCATAAAGAATTTAAACTTATTTGCCAATAAATAATGGCAAAACTTCTTCACCGCGTAGACCATTCCTAGTCCGTCTCGTTCAGTAGTGGTGTAGTTTCTCTCTACATCGTTCAACTGCCTGCTAGCATATGCAATGGGTAAATCTATATTGTCCTCCTCTGTGGGTTGTGCCAACACGCATCTTATGGCATGATTAGAAGCATCTACATGTACATGAAAAGGTTTGTTTCGAGTACCACTAGAATAGGTGCAAAACACAATTGTCGTTTAAGCTCACTAAAGGAACTCTCACATTCTTTTGTCCACTCAAAGTTGGTTAGCAGGTTGTAGAGGGGTTTATCAATGATTGCATACATATGTACGAATCATCAATAATAACCAAAATGGCCCATAAATGCTTGTACTTCTTTGATGTTCTTTGGCCTAGGTAGTTCATTGATTACTCGTACCTTATCTTTATTCGTGGAGATTCCATTTTTTGAGACTATATGACCGAGTATTTTGCCTTGTCTAACCATAAAAACACACTATCAAACATTGCCTAGGCTAATTCCACCATTTTCATGCAGAGTTTGGTTCTCTCAATTTCTAAGTCATCTTGAGGGTAATTCTTGCTAGATTCTCCTACTTGGGGTCCTTCTTGTATTCTTGCTTGATAGGCTTTGAACATCATATCAAGGTTTTCGGGGTTGGGGTCTGCTAGTACTCATCCTGGTTTAGAGGTGATTATTTGTGGTTCAGCCTCCTATGATGTCATTTCTAAGATTTTAGCTCTAGTTTCCCTTAGGCTTTCCTCTAACTCATTGATTTTTTTACCCCATTTCCTCTTTTTTTGCTCTTGTGACTCTTTCCAAGTTCTAGTTTTCTTTTCTATTGAATCTCCTACTTCACTGGCTTCAGCTATTATCCCTGGGTTTTATGGGTGTGTTTTCCTTTGTGCTTGGGCTCTAGTGACAGCCTGTATGGGTATGTATTTAGGTATGGAACCTTCAAAATGCTACACTATGCCTATCACATTGATGGGCATCACTTTCCTAGAGGCATTCGTAGGGTTCTTGGGGCAATCTCTTATGAAGTGATCCTTTCCACATTCAGGGTAAAAGCCTTGAATATTGAAATATTGTGACTGCACTATAGTTGCTACATGTGGACAATCTCGTATGAAGTGGTCTCCTTCACATTTATAACATGGTCCTTTGGGTGCTTGTGGTCTTAGTTGTCTAGCCTACGCTCTCGGGTTGGGGTTTGTGTACATGACCTAAGCATAATCTGGTTCCTAGTTTTGCTCATACACAAGGTTCTCATGGTAAGGTTCTGAGTTTTCTGGTGACTCCATCTAGTATGCTGGTGGGCTATCCATATGAGTGGAGTCAAAGATGTTTGCATTAGGGTCATTATCTATGATCAAAGGGGTCGTGGATACTAATGCCATGTTGGAATTCTCCTCTCATGTAGCATAGTTTACCAAAATTACATTAGCAGGGGGTGGAGGTTGTTGTCCTAAGACATGTTGCAGTCCTGGTTGTGCTTGATATGGCGTTTGATATTGAGGGGGGCCTCGATAATATTGTTGTGGCTAGTACTACCCTTGGTATCTACCTGACTAATATTGCTGAGGGTAGTTCTGCCTAACCGCTTATTTGTTCTATGGAAAATCATGAGCAGTGTGGTTTGTGTATCTTCACTCTATAGTACAATACACTTTGTTAGAGTTTCATATGGGTTGCAATGCATGTGGACACATGTTCACCATATGGTCACCTCCACAAGTATAACACCTTTGAAGGGGGGCTAAGTTGATGCCTGGTTTGGTAGAAACTCCCAATTGTTTGGCCACTTGTTCCGCTAAGTCATCAATTGAATTGGAATGTCTGAAGTTTTTGTGGTGCCACCCGAGTCTCTATAAACCTTAGGAAGTTCTAGCTCATCTCCTAAGTTATCTTCTATGTCTACACAAATCCATAAACATTGATCCAAGGTTCTTGGCTCCTTCAAGAAGAGGTATGATCTCAGCTTAGCACTCAATAGGCCATCTATGAACAAAGCTATCAATTTAGCTTGAGTGGGTACTTCCAATGGGGAACATCTTTCTATGTACCATCTAAATCTTCCATCGGCCATCCTCACTATCTCTTAAGGGTTTTGTTTGAATGTGTGTATCAAAGAAGATGTGTTGTGTCTGATTCCACTCTTGGAAAAGTCTGTAATGAAGGACATCCATCATGTGGTGGATGTCTCTAAATTGATGTTGATGCAATGGTCAGAACCAATCCAATGCATTACCCTTTAGAGTGAGTCCAAAGGCATTAAATTGTGTAAACATGTCTTCAACTTGTTTGGCCTGTAGCACCTGCTTGAATTCTACTACGTGCTCGTAGGGATCTCCTGAACCGTCAAAGCAAATTTTCGTAGCCTTCACTAATTGAGTAGGCCTCAAGGTTCTAGGGTGGTCTCTTGGTATAGGTAGGGGAAAACCATCCCCACCCCTGTGAGCCCTATGATCCTTGAGAGGTTCTCTTTCAATCCTTCCACCTTCGATGGGGATCCTCTCCCTTCCTGTGTGATGGATGAAACTACTCTCTACTCCTTCCTTGTTCTTCTCCCTGTGTCCTTGAGATGTGCTAACACCCAAACTATCCTTAAGTGCTTGCGATCTTACTAGAGGAAAAACTAATTCTCCTCCCCATGTGTGCACATGCCATCCATGTTCTGTGACCTTATACATTCGTTCTGAGGTGTCACCTAAGTATACTACCTTTCCTGGAATCTCTAGCTCTTTTATCTCATAAATTCTATTTGATCCTGCCGTAGTAGGATGCTCTAGCCTATATCTCCAAAAGGCTTCATCAGTCTCCTTATTCCAAAAAAATTCTATACTCTTATTGTCTTGGGGCATCCACTTAGGAGTTATCACCCTTGTTAGTACAAACTTTCCTCTTGGTGTTCTGGGTTCCTCAATCTGTTTACCATGTCCTTCCACTTCTATGTCTGCATTTTCTACCATCTCTCCTAGGTCATTGGTTGAGTCTGCCCTAATTGTGATGATATACATGGTCCCTTCCTTGTCTATGTAAGCCTCATTTTCAAACTTAATGGCTGTATGTTCTAATCCCATAGGTTGATCAGGATTATGCACTTCAATTACTGACCTATGAAGGCCGTCCTCATATACCCGAGCACCCAATCTATTCATATGAGTGTACTCCCACTAAGTCTTGTAGGGTCCCTCTGTCTTTTCTAGGTGGACTACATTAAACGATACCCCTGGTCTACCCATGTTGAAAGACATATCCGAGTCACTTGTATCTAAGCTAACCTCATATGGATAGCCACCTAACTGTTGTGCCCACGATCGTGCTATAGTTCTTATGCTAGCCTCAAAAGATCAGACACTCCATTTATCACTTTTCCCTAAGTATTTTCCAGACCTCAGGTTCATTAATCCTAATCTCACCTTACAGCGCTTACCCCTTTAATTCGGTCAATCACTTAGTTCTTTTTGGATTTTCTTTAGAGCTTCTTGTCTTGCTTGCATTTGTCGCAAGGAATCGTTTTGATGTGTTTTGATTTTACTTCATTTGAGCGTTGCATTTTCAATTCACCAAAATTCCTTTAGGCTTAGTCCCTTCACGCACTTACGTCTTCTCTTGTCAGCTACTTACCACTCAATGAGCTAGGGCAATACGTGGTTGCACTAGGAGTCCTAAGACACTCCATTGATCACAATATAAATATACTCAAAGAAATCGTCAACAATTCAAGAAATGGAAATTCCACTTACAGAGTTCTTCTGGACTTAAAAAGAAGTTGTTTTTGTCCAAGAATTGACCCAAAAAAATTGAAAATTTGTGCAAAAAACCCTAATTTTTCATTTTGTCTGACAGTCGTGATGGTCAGACACACTTGCGATGGTGTGTCACTATCATGATGGTGTGACACCCACGATGGTCAAAAGTCATGATGGTCAAGCCTTACGATGGTCAGTCAGAGTCGCGATTGTCAAGTCACAATGATCACTCAGGATCCTGACAATCAAGTCGCAATGGTTAACCCACGATGATGAATGAAGATTGCGATGGTTAGTGCTTTTGAGTAATCTCACAAACATTTG
Organism: Ceratopteris richardii; assembly: GCA_020310875.1. NCBI lineage: Eukaryota > Viridiplantae > Streptophyta > Polypodiopsida > Polypodiales > Pteridaceae > Ceratopteris > Ceratopteris richardii. Next base: position 136,161,230 of record CM035426.1, on the reverse strand, counting down.
TATTTTTTAATGAAAGTATCTAAAGTCCACCATTAATTGGCCTTCAAAGATAAAGAGGGTACAAATCATATTATTTGATCAGACGATTATTGATGTTTAAGAAATCCTTAAAATAGTTTTGGAAATTTGCAACTTATTTTCATTCTAGAGCCACTAATCGTAAAGACATTGAATCAATTTAATATGAAGGACCACCTTGTTCAGATATCGATCTCAACATGTGATGATCTAGGATGACACATACCATTTTTGATTTCTCTAGCATGCATAGTGGTTACACCAATATATGTTAGGGACACTTTAATGAGCTTTACCATATTTATCTATCGAGAGTAATGGCACACTTGTTTCTTGCCAACCCACTCATTTGTGGACATTAGGGTTTTTTTTATGTATTGTTTTTTATATATTGTACTGGTTGTATCATTGTATTGGGTCGTTCTTGTATATTCCCTTTATGTAATATAAAAAGTAGAAGAATATCTCTTCCTTGCATCAATCTCTGTGTGCTCTTTTCTTTGTGGGTGAGAGTGTGTACCTTATCTCCTTTCTCTTAACATGGTATCAGATCCATTGTGGTTGTAGAGAGCTCATGAAGAAGGCTGACAATAAAGAGTCTATGAGAAGGCGTGGAGAACAGGTGCCTCAAAAAAAATCTCAAATTGCTATGAAATGTGGTGTGAAGGTAGACGACATCAAATTTTTTTGTGAGTTATAATTTTAGGGACGAGTGACCCTAAAATTTTGAAGCCATTTTGACCTTCATTTCAAGCACAGAAGGTGGGCCCCACAAAAAAATAGGTCACTTTTCAAAACTATAACTTGCATTCTAATCAACATATCCCAAATATCGTAGATCCAAAATTTCAATTGATTTTGTGTATTGTTTATACATGGAAACTATGTTTTTCTAAGATCGAACTATTAAGTCAACAATGTGACAAGGGAAAAACCGGTTAGTTTGCAAAGTTGTAACTTGCATTCTATTTGAGATCTCCCAAATATTTTAGATCCAAAATTTCAAGTGATTCAATGTATTTTTGATACACCAAAACTATGTTTTTCTAAGATCAAATTGTCAAGTCACCACGTGATTGTGTTCACAAAGATGTACTACTAGTGGTTTTGCAGTATTGTAAATTGCTATAGAAATGGAAAATGTTGATGGAATGAGACAACTTATGAGTGATAAGTTGGATAAGAAGAACTTTCATGCTTAGAGATTGGTGATGAATTTCTTGATGGGAAATGGCTACTGGAAGTACATCAAAGGAGACAATGAAGAACCTCCTCAGTTACCAGAGAGGAATCAGACCGTAGACTAGTTAAGAGCATATGAATAGTGGAATCAAGGAACACAAAAGGTAATGTATTGGCTATTTGTTCGCATAAAACATAGCATGATTAGGCACATACACAATGCCAAAACTTAAAAAGAAGCTTGGAATAGTTTGGTCACATTGTATGAAACCAATAAAAGGGCATGAAATTGCAACTCAAGAATGAGATGCATGCACAAGAGAAAAAAGACCATGTTGGTAAATGCCTACACCATATAGGTAAGTCACTTGCATCTATTGGTGTCAATTTAGATGATGATGATAAGGTTGAGGTGTGCCTCTGTGGTTTGGCAATTGCATATAAGTAGTTTAGAACTTCTATTTAGACCAAGGAGAATATTCAAAATTTTGTTGATCTTGCATCCATGCTGATAATTGAAGAAAAGAACATTGGTGAAGACTCAAATTACTAAGGAAAATCTACTTCTGAGTAATTCTACTTTGATAGATGAAGAGGTTGGAGCTAGAGGCTTTGATAGTGGAAGAGGAAATAGCAACCATGACCAAGGTCAACAACTGACTAATGCAAGAAGTAGAAGATAGTTTCGAGGTAGGGGGAGACAAGTAACCTGCTAAAAATTCCAAAGAAATGATTCAACTAATGATGGTAAGGGATGCAAGAATTTTGCTAAGCCTAGTCACATTGAACGTGATTGTAGGTTAAAGAATTAGAAGATGAGAAAGCAACAAAACAACTATCCATCCACAAGTGGAGATGATTCAGAGAAGCTTTTCATGGTCCCACATCACATGATGAATACAAGGTCTAGGGATGTTTCAAAATCAAATGGTAATGTCTGGTATATTGATTCACATGACCATCCTTGTAGAATGGTTTAGTACTTGCAGGAATCGCTAGTTCTTGGATTTCTTGAAACACATGAGGATACATCACATCCTGTCAAGCATACAAGAAACATAGCACTATCGAGGGATGATGGAAAGGTAAAACATGTTGTTGATGTATTGTATGTTCCCAATATAAAAAAGAACCTAGTTGACCAAGGATTACAAGTAAGGTTCAATCCTAATTATCTATATGTAGAAGAGTACAAATAGAATGGAAGGCTAATCACCAAAAGGAACAAAGTGGGTAGGATTTTCAACTTGAATGTGAAAATTCGAGAAATGAATGCAGCCATGTTTGCAAAAGGTGCAAGTGTTATTGTTGACATAGAGATTTGACACAAGCAAAATGGACATGAAAATTTGTAGAGGCTAAAGTTGATGCTATCAAAAGAGATTGTCGATGGACTACAAAATTCCAAGGTTGCAAAGATGTAGAAGGTATGTGAAGCATGTCAATTTTGTGAACAATGAAGGTTATCATTTCACATCACAATCAGATTAGTGAGCATGTGCTAGAAATAGTACATACAGATGTTTTGGGTCTTGTAAAGACCATATCTATGGGAAGTTGCAAGTGTTATGTCACGTTCATTGATCAACATACATAAAAAGTATGGGTATACTCCATGAGGGAGAAGAGTGAGATGTTTACTCACTTTCATAATTTCAAGGCTATGGTGGAAAGGCAGACAAAGAAGTACATTCAAACATTAAGATATGATGGAGGAGATGAATACATATCAAATTAATCTAGTAGTTTTCTAAAAATTCATGGAATTCAAAGGCAATTTGCATGTAGGTACAGACCACAACATAATGGCATTGCTAAATGCAAAAATAAATATATTGTAGAGATAGCACGAGCCTTGCACTACAAGAATAACAGGGGTGTAGTGATGCCTCTAATTGAAAAAAATCAAGTATCATCGCTTATGCGATGCTTCTTTACAAAAGTATCACATAAGAGACATTGAAGAAAAAAAACCCAAAAAATAAACCGGGGTTGTTGCATATGCTACATTGAGCATTGCTTATGCGACATTCAATTATAGTGTCTCTATAGGCATTGAAGCCTAGCGATGCTTATAGTGATGCAGATAAAATACTTACGATGCTTGGGTGTCACATAAGCGATGGTCTGAGAGTTGAAAAACAAATAGCTTTTTTTTGACACATTTGTGCTAGGATCGAGCAAGCGAATGAAGAGCAAAGAGCGAGCAGCAACCTGGAGCAAGCAAGTCGCGAGGTAGTACACATGCACATACACACACATACATAGACACATATGCATACACACATGCATACACACATGCATACACACATGCATACACACATGCACATACATACACACATATGCATACACACACATACATACACATATATACACATATACACACATACATGCACACACATGCACATACATACACACATATGCATACACACACATACATACACACATATACACATATACACATATACACACATACATACACACACATACACACATATACATACACACATATGCAAACACACATACATACACACATATACACAAACATACACACATATACATACACACATGCACATATATACATATATACACACACATATACATATATATACACATATACACACACATATACATACAGACATACACACACATATACACAAACATACACACATATACATACACATACACAGATATACATACACATATATACACACATGTATACACACATATACATAGACATATATACATACACACACGCATACATACACACATATACATACACACAAATACACACATATACATACACATACATACACATATACACACACATTCAGACACACATATACACATACACATATATACACACACATATACATACATATATACACATATACACACACATACATACACATATATATACATACCCATATATATACACACACATACATACACACACATACATACGCACACATACACATATACACACACATACATACATACATATACACATATATGCACACATACATACACACATATACACATATACACACACATACATAGACACATATACACACATACACACACATATGCATACACACACATATGCATACACACACATACACATACACATATAGATACTTGCACATAGACACACACATATACACTCACATGCATACATACACATGCATGCATACACATGCATGCATACACATGCATACACACATATGCTTACACACACATACATACACACATATGTACATACATAGACATGCATGCATACACACACAGACATACACACATATGCACATATGCACTCACAAATATACATATACATACACACACATATACATACACACACATAGAGACACACACATACATACACACACATAGAGAGACACACATGCACACAAACGTACACACATATACACATATAAAAACACACATACACGCACACACTATACATACATATGCATACATACACATACACATGTATCCATACACAAACATACATACACATACACACACATACGCATGTATCCACATGTATACATACACACAAATACACATACTATACATACATGTGCATACACACACATGCACACACGTATACATACACACACATAGATACATACACCCACATACATACACACATACACATACACACACACATAGAGACACACACATACATACATATGCATAAATAATGCACATGCATATGAATACATTCATACATGCATGCATACACATATACACACCCACATACACATATACACACATTCATACACTCACATACATACCTACATACACATACATACACATACACACACATATACATACATACATGTACATGCATATACATATACATACACCCATATACACACACATACACATATAGATACTTGCACATAGGTGCACACATATACACTCACATGCATACATACGCATGCATGCACCCATATGCTTACACACACATACATACACACACATGCACATGAAAAAACTTGGAGAAGCTTTCCAATGAGCCATCTTGCACTCAATTTGGAGCTCTTGAGAGAGAGCAGCAGCCTCTGCAAGATTACTGTTGGCAAAGAAGATGATGCAGAGAATTGAAGGAGCAAGACAATGATGGTCACAAGTGTATGTATATTGCTTCCATGTAATGTACAAGTGATTTCAAGTCCTTATATATCCTCTAGGAGTGTTCCACATTTTACAAGTTGAATTTGAATTCAAATGAAGGTGGGAATGGTTGTTGGAGGGAATCAATTCACTTTCCTACAATCTAGGAAAAGTGAAGATCTAGTTTGATCTACATTTAGGTGATTGATTGCTTGATTGAATGCAACTTCAACCACCACAAATTTGTGGGATTTGGACTCTATCTTTCTACCTTTACATGTGTAAAGCTCAAGGCTTTTACAATGGTAGATGAGCCATCAAAAATCTCTCAAAAAAATACAATAAATGAGCATATGAAAAAGAACTCTCCAACAGATATTCTTTCGACGTGATAGCCTTTGATGTAGATCAAATCCACCTCAAGCATAGTGTAAGCTTGATGTTCCAACAGCTCCCCCTCAAGCTAAAGTATGCTTGAGTCTTCATTCTCTGATAGGTTGAATACTTGCCATAGCTTTGAATCTACAAAGCTTTATTCCATCAAGTGCCTTCGTCATCATATCTGCTACTTGCTTTTTAGTAGGAACAAAAGAAATGTCAATCTCCTTTGCCATGAGCTTCTCCCTGATGAAGTGGTAATGGACTTCTATGTGCTTGGTTCTCGCATGAAAAATAGGATTTGCCGCTAGATGCATGGAACTTACATTATCTCCAAATATGTGAGGTTTGAAACTCACAAGTCCCAAATCTGTATACAATGCTTTTAACCGTATTGCCTCTTGAGTTGCTATGGTCAAGCCTCTGTACTCTGCTTCAGTTGAAGATAAAGCAACTGTTGGTTGCTTCTTGGAACTCCATGATACTAGCTTCGAACCTGCAAATGCTAAGTAACCAAATGTACTTTTTCTATCATCCTTAGCTCCTGCCCAATCTGCATCTGAGTAGATTTTGATATCCAAATCTGAAGAGTAAGGATAGAATATACCTTCGTTAATTGTACCTTTGAGATACTTAAGTACTCTCTTAGCCGCATCCATGTGTGGTCTTCTCGGTGAGTGCATGAACTCACTAAGCACTCCCACACTATATGAGATGTCTGCCCTTGTATGAGTAGCATATATCAAGCTACCTACCAAGCTTTGATACTCTTTAATGTCTTCAATTTTCTCACCTTCATAAACACTAAGTTTGAGATTCATCTCCAAAGGTGTACCTGCAGGTTTAGTGTTCTCCATTTTGAACTTGAGAAGAAGATCCTAAATGTATCTTCTTTGATTCAAATACATTCCTTCATCTGTATATATCACCTGCATACCTAGGAAATATGTGAGCTCACCTAGGTCACTGATTTTGAACTCCTCTTGCATGTGTCACTTGATCCTTTGAATGCCATTTAGATCATCACCTATCACAATAATATCATCTACATATACACATAGATAGATAACTTCATTGTGATCCCTTTTGATGAATAGAGAAGGATCTGAGCTGCTAGCTTTGAACCCTTGATCTTGAAGATATGTAACCAACCTGTAATTCCAAGCTCTTGGAGCTTGTTTCAATCCATACAATGCTTTCTTAAGTCTGCAAACATAAGATGGATGATTAGGGTTTTCAAAACCTGGTGGTTGTGACATGTATACCTCTTCACTTATCCAACCATTTAAGAATGCATTTTTCACATCAAGTTGGAGGAGTCTCCAATTCCTTGCAACAGCTACACTTTTCAATGTCCTGATTGTAGTCATCTTTGCAACTGGTGAGAATGTTTCCTCATAGTCTATACCATGAGTTTGTGAGCATCCTTTGGCAACTAATCTTGCCTTGTACTTGCAGACTGATCCATCTGAATTTCTTTTAACTTTATATACCCATCTGCAACCAATTACCTTTTGATTTGACGACATTGGAACCAAATCCCAAGTGTCCATCTCCTTCAATGCATCTATCTCTTCGTTCATGGCCTTTTCCCAATTAGAGTTTCCCTTTGCCTCTTCATAGGTTGAGGGTTCCTCTAAAATAGAGTCTTTTGCCAAGTAGATTGTGTGCTTCATAACAAATGTGGAATCATATCCATACCTTTTTGGTTGTTTCTTCTCTCTTGCTGATCTTCTAGGTGCTTGTTTTGAGCATTCTCCAACCTCTTGCATCTTTGCTTTGCCTCTTGACTTCCATAGCTTGTAATCCCTTTCTCTTTCATCTTGGTCATCGTCTGTATCACTTTGTTGATCCTGGACCCGTGTATCATGCTTGCTTCCTAATTGATGAGAATCAGAATCAAGATCATATGGTAGTGTTACCTTTTGTTTGTCTTCATCATACCAAGACCTGTGTTCTTCAAACACAACATCTCTACTTGTAGTAAATTGCTTGGTTGAAGGATTGAAGAACCTGTAACCCATCTGAGTTGAATCATATCCAATAAACACTGCCTTTGTTGCCCTTTCATCTAGCTTACCTCTTATTTGTGATGGTACATGCACATAAGCTAAACGACCAAAAACCTTGCAATGTCCAAGACTAGGTTTTCTTCCATGCCATGTTTCATAAGGAGTCATACCTTGAAGTGATTTGGACGGTAGTCTATTGACAAGGTACACAGCAGTTGAAATAGCTTCTGCCCATAGATAATGTGGCAACTTCTGCTCTTCAAGCATTGTTCGGGCTGATCCAACCAATTTCTTGATTCTCCTCTCTGCAATTCCATTTAGTTGAGGAGAGTACCTAGTAGTCACTTCCCTTTTGATACCTTTTTCCTGCAAGAACTCATCAAACTCTTTGGAGAAGTATTATCCCCCTCCATCAGATCTGAGCTTCTTTACTGATCTACCTGTATGATTCTCCACATGTGCAAGATACTTTTGCAATCAAACACTTCATTCTTACTCTTGATAAAGTATAGAATAGTCCATCTACTATGGTCGTCAATAAATGAGACATAATACCTTGATCCTGCCAATGAAGGTTCTTGACTTGGTCCCCATACATCTGTATGTACTAAGTCCAATAAGTTGTTGTGGATGTAGCCTTTGTGGTTGAATGGTTGTCTTTGTGCCTTCCCAATTTGACATGCATCATGCCTGTTGATCATGTGTTGCTTTGATATGTTCGGCAGTCCTAGAACACTTTGATCCCTGCATATATCCTTCAAGGTTCTTTCATTCACATGAGCAAGTCTCTTATGCCACACTTCAAGCTCACTTAGGGTTTGAGACCCAAAGTTGAATAGAGCTATGTTCCTGGTTTCTCCTACTTCAAAAGTAAAGAGCCTACCATGCTTCTCACCTCGGGCTATCTTTTTGAAGCCTTGACACAGATCTTCCACAAAAGCTCCATGTTGGGTGAACCTAACTTGCAAGCCTTTTTCAACTATTTGGCCTACACTTATTAGGTTTTTAGTGATAGTGAGTACATAGAGAACCTTACTTAGAATGTTTGTCCTGCCATTGGAAGCTTTGACATTACCAATCTTCTCCACATTGTGCTTTATGTCATCCCCTGTTTGCACTTCATGTCTATGCTTTGGACTTTCCAAATCAGATAGAAGAGCAATGTTGCCTGCAACATGATTCGAACATCCTGAATCTATGTAGAACAAATGATCATCTTCTTTACCTTCTTTGTGGCTTAGATTCATAAGAAGCAATGATTCTTCATGTGGTTGATCTTTTGAATAATTGTTGTAGTCCCTTCTCTTATAACTTCTATTGTTATTGTTGAAGTTGTGTCCACCTCTGCCTCTATTGCTGCCATATCCACCTCTTCCACTTCCTTTCTGGGTCTTCCCATTGAACCAGCAATTCTGAGTGGTGTGGTTGGTCTTATCGCATATGGCACAAGGTTGAACATTCTGACCTTTGGCCTTGTCTTGCTTTGGTCCTTTCTTCTTCCCTTTCCACTTGCTCTTGCTTGCAAAGTTGGCTCGGGAAGTCTCTTCTTCATCTTCTTCCTTCTTCTTGCCTTTTTGCTTCTTATCCTTCTTATCTACATATAGAGCACTAGATGAATTTCCATGATAAGAGTTACCTTCCTTTATGCTATTGTTGGCTTCTTGATTGAAGAGTTGTCCAAGAAAGATGTTGAAGTCTAGAGTTTGCACATCCATGATGAGATCATAAGCCGTCGTGAAGGATTGCCATTGCTTATCACTTTGAATGCCGTTGAGAATTTGCCTCATGATGACCTCTTCTTCAATCAGCTCTCCAATGAATGCTAACTGATCCGCAACCTCTTTGACCTTGGTAACAAACTCTGTGATGGTTTGTTTAGGCATCTTCTTCATTTGGTTGAACTCGTTCCAAAGATGATTCTTTCTTGCTTTGGTACTAGCGGAAAAGAAAGTCTCGAGGGCATCCCAAGTCTCTTGAGATGTCTTGCATCCTCTAATATATGGTAATAGAAAGTCAGAGATACAGTTTAGTATGTACGACCTTGCTTGAGCATCCCTTGCGCACCAAAGTCTGAGCTTATCTGTCTCCTCTTGTGTAGGTCCTCCTTTGGATCTTGGAATAGGCATAACTTCATCACCTGCTACAATTCCATAAAGATTTCTACCTTGCAAATAGGCCTCCATTCTCATTTGCCAAGCCGTGTAGTTGTGTCGATCAAGCTTCTCGATCATTGAGGGAAAGCCGTCACCCATCTTGATCTAGCTCTGATACCACTGAAAGAACTTGGAGAAGCTTTCCAATGAGCCATCTTGCACTCAATTTGGAGCTTTGGAGAGAGAGCAGCAGCCTCTGCAAGATTACTGTTGGCGAAGAAGATGATGCAGAGAATTGAAGGAGCACACATGCACATACACATATAGATACTTGCAGATACAGACATATACATACATACAAATATAGATACACCCACATTACACACACAAAGATACACACATACACATACACACACATAGAGACACACAAATACACACCCATACACATGCAGACACACAAATGTGCACACATACATATATAAAAACACACATACTCTCACTACATATACATATGTGTACACACACATACACATGTATACATACACCTATACACACACGTACATGCATATACACGTGTACACACACACACTATACATACATATGCATACACATACATAAAACATCAATATGTGTATGTGTATTTTATTTATTTATGTTTATGATATGTAATAGAGGAGTATTTATGGAGAGGTAGATATGGATGTGGTGGATAGACAAACAGAGGTGGAATGATCTCGATCATCACAAAGTGCTCATAGCTCTACCCATAATGCCACTATAGATACATTAGATCATGCAAATGATGATGATGAGGACTTACAGGATGATGTGGATGAGGATGATCATGATGACTAATATATTACATTGGATATATATTTTATATTGATATACTTATGTTTTTTATATCTATATATTTCTCATTTCAGTTATGTTTTGAATTGTGTCTATGGTACTAATTAATGAAAAGTCTTGTTTCCATGATTTTTTTTGTTGTTTATATTTAACATGTAGTTGTGTGTGTATAAAATGTATGTATGCACATTTAGGTATATATCTATATTTATGTAAGTGTGTCTATACGCATGTATATGCCTATATCTCTATGTGTGTGTATATATGTGCATATAGATATGTTTTATGCATATACATGTGTCTATGTGTATGTGAATGTGTATGTATGTATATGTGTATGTAAAAGTGTATGTGCATATGTGTGTGTGCATATGTATGTGTATGTGTGTGTATATGTGTGTGTATATGTGTGTTAGTGCATGTGTATGTGTACATGTGTATGTGTATAAGTGTATCATGTATGTATGTGTGTGCATGTGTATGTGTAAGTGTATGTGTGTGTATGTGTATGTGTAAGTGTATGTGCATATGTGTATGTATGTGCATGTATATGAGTGTGTATATGCATGTATGTGCATGTGTATGTGTAATTGTATGTGCATATGTGTGTCTATGTGTACGTGTATGTGTGTGTATATGTATGTGTAAGTGTATGTGCATATGTGTATGTATGTGCATGTATATGAGTGTGTATATGTATGTATGTGTAAGTGTATGTGCATATGGGTATGTATGTGCATGTATATGAGTGTGTATATGTATGTATGTGCATGTGTCTTTGTAAGTGTGTATATATGTATATATGTGCATGTGTATGTGTAAGTGTATGTGTGTATGTGTATGTATGTGCATGTATATGAGTGTGTATATGTATGTATGTGCATGTGTATATGTAAGTGTATTTGTGTATGTGTGTGTATGTGCATGTGTATGTGTATGTGTATGTATATGTATGTATGTGCATATGTATGTGTGTGTGTATGTGTATGTATGTGCATGTATATGAGTGTATTGTATATGTATGTATGTGCATGTCTATGTGCATGTGTATGTGTAAGTGTGTGCATTTGTATGTATGTGCATGTGTATGTGTATGTGCATATGTGTATGTATGTGCATGCATATGAGTGTGTATATGTATGTATGTGCATGTGTATGTGTAATTGTATGTGCATATGTGTGTATGTACATGTGTATGTGTGTGTATACACATGTATGTGCATGTGTATGTATGTGTATGTGTATGTGCATATGTGTGTGTATATGTATGTATGTGCATGTGTGTGTGTAAATGTATTTGCATGTGTGTGTAAATGTGTGCATGTGTATGTGTATATGTATGTGCATATGTTTGTGTATGTCTATAAGTATGTATGTGTGTGTGTATATATATGTGTATATATATATATATATATATATATATATATATATATATATATATATATATATATATATATATATATATATATATATATATATATATATATATATATATGTGTGTGTGTGTGTGTGTGTGTGTGTGTGTGTGTGTGTGTGTGTGTGCGTGTTTATGTATATGCATGTGTATATGTATGAGCATGCATGTACATGTGCATGCATCTCCATTTGCATCCATGTGTATGTGCATGCATGTGAATGCGCAGTATATGCATGTGTAAAATAAGTATGTGCATGTTTGTAGATATGTTTGTGCATATGCATATGTGTATGTGTGTGTATGTGTAAGTGTATGTGTGTGTATGTGTGTGTATGTGCATGTGCATGTGTATGTGTGTGTATGTGCATGTATGTGTGTGTATGTGCATCTGCATGTGTATGTGTGTGTATGTGCATATGTATGTGTTTGTGTAAAAGTGTGAGTATGCATGGTCATGTATATATGAATATGTGCATATGAATGAGTAAGTGTGAGTATGTTAATTTAAAAAAATAAAATAATTTAAATGACATACAAACAATGAAAATTGTACTTACAATAATTAGCCGTATTTTTTTCTTGGTGAACTTCTTGAATAACCTGCAATAAAGAGAGCAAGAGAGAGAGAGAGAGAGATCAAAATAGATAAGAAAAGAGAGAGAGAGAGAGACAATATGAGAGAGAGATTAGAAAAGAGAAAGATTTAGGAAGAGATTATTGGAGCTCATAAGTGTAGCGCAGATATGAACATTGGAGAGCTCTTTGATCAGTTGCATGTAAAATCATGTTGGAAGAGTGATCCAACATTTTTTCTTAACTTTTATCAAGCTTGGCCATCGCATAAGTGATGTAGAAGCATCATGTATGCGATAATGCAATTTGTGGATAATCGACACCCGATAGTGTCACTTAAGCAATGCAAATTAACGTCGCATATGTGACGCTCACTTTTTAATCTCATAAGTGACGCTAATCTAGCAATGCTAATCTAGGGACGCTCTGAGGAATGTTCCTAGAAGCATCGAGAATGATGTCAAAAATAACGTCGAGAATAGCGTTGTGTGTACAACGGTGCATGCTCAATGCCCGATCTGACAAAATTTACGATCATGTAGTGACCAAAATGTGTCACGTTAACCGTTGCTATGCCCCCATATCCCTTGTAGTGTTGGCGGCTGAGAAAAATATACCTCATTGTTATTCGACTGAAGTTTTGCACAGTGTTGTATATCATGAATAAAACTTTGAGTATTATTCATACATCAAGTTAGACTTGAAGAGAAGTTTACAAGTAAAAATCTTATCACATATGAGAGTATTTGGTTGTATTGCATATGTACATGTTACAAATGGGTTGAGGACAAAACTTGATCCAGATGCAAAAAAATGTATCTTCTTTGGGTACTCCCTTGATCAAAATAGATATAAATGCTACAACACAATCACATCTTAGGTGAAGGTAAGCAAAGATATGGTATTTGATGAAATGGAAAGCTATTATGCTAGTGCAAGAAGGACTTATTGTTGATCTGAATGAGAAAGGAAAGACTAAATTTCAATTGGAGAACCTCAAGTTCTAAGTGGACTAGACATGTCACCTAGCAATAGTTCCAACCTAGGCCCATTGAGTGGAAGATTACATCAAAATTTTAGTCCAAAAAATTCATCGGCTACATCCAAGAAAGATAAAGAAAAGATTTCTACTGATAATAAATATCGACAAGTTTTGAAGACATTGATGGAGAATCATGCAGTTCAGAGAAGAACCTTGACGAGGAACTTAGATTGCCCTCTGTGAAGACTCAGAGAATAAGAAAGGCATATGCAGATGATAAACCAAGATGAAGTGACCCAAGACTAGAAGATCTGGAAGAATGTAGAATTCAGTGTAACAATTAACATATCACCGCTACATGGCTTGTCATTGTGCCTACATCACCAATGTAATATAGGATGTTGACCTTCTTATTTTGAAGATGCAATTGGAAATACACATTGGGGGAAATATACGGATGAGGATATGGCTACACTTTATGGAAATGAAATATGGAAGCTAGTTCCATTGTCGTAAGGAAATAAATGCATAGGTTACAAGTGAGTTTACAAGGTAAAACACAATGTTGATGGTAGCATAAGCAGGTATAAAGCATGATTGGTAGCAAAAGGATATGCACAGACATATGACATTGATTATGATGAAACTTAAAGATTTATGGCTAGAATGGATACTCATAGAGCATTTGTTGCATTGGCTACAACAAAAGATGGATTTTGCATCAGATGGATTTGAAGAATGCTTTCTTACATGGTGAGTTGTAGGAAGAAGTATACATGGACCAGTCACAAGGATATTAGGATTCAAAGCATCCAAAATATGATTTTAGGTTGAAAAGGCTTTCTATGGTCTTAAACAAGCCCTTGATTCTTGGCATGCAAGGATTGCATATTATTCAACCTCCATTGGATTTCTTGTGTGATGCAAGTTACTCATTATATGCAAGCAAGGATGATGATGGTATCACAATTATGGCTATTGATGTTGATGACTTGATTGTAGGTAATGATAATGAAGAAAGCATTAAAGAGGTAAATCAACTCCTTATGCAAGAATTTGACATAAAATATATTGGTGTGTTGTACAACTTTTAGGCCATTAAATTTATACATACAAAAACAAGTATATATGGCTTTCCCAAAGTCAATATGAATCGAGTATGCTACAAAAGTATGGTATGGATGATTGTAAGCTAATTTCTATACTTATAGACCAAAATTTGAAGTTGGATACTACATCAGGTGAAGCATTGGAAAATGCTACTATGTACAAGAAAATTGTGGGAAGTTTAATACATCACACAATTACAAGGCCCGATCTAAGATATAGTGTAGGACTCCAAATTCAAAGTATGTAGGTTCCTAGGAAACCACAATTTAGATGCTTTGAGATGCACTCTACATTATTTGAGTGCTACTTTAGATTATGCATTGTTTTATGAAGCTCATGAAAAATTGCAAGTTCATGGATACACCAATGTAGATCAGGCTGGTAGTATTCCAAATAGAATATTGAATAGTGGCTTTGTATTCTCACTTGGGACTTTTGTTATTATACGGAGCAACAAGAAGCAGTCCACTATTGCTTTCTCGAGTATGGAGGTTGAATAAAGAGGTGTTGCCATTGAAGGATGTGAGGCATCATGGCTAGAGATATTACTTGCAAATTTAAGCGTGGAAGTGTAGAAACCTATCATCATTTATTGTGATAATCTTAGTAACTTATAGTTAGCATGAAATCCTATTTTTCATGCTAGAACAAAAGATATCGAGTTACATTATCAATTCATCAACAAAAGGTGTTAGCAAGTCAGATTGATCTTATTCATGTGAGGATAGATGAAGCATGTGAAGCAGAGAAGTTGAAGAAGTTTTGGAAGATGCTTGGATTACAGGACATGATGTTGAGCTCGAGTAAGAGTGTTAAGATATCAAACTCAACATGTGATGATCGAGGATGATGCATACCACTTTTCATTTCTCTAACATTTATAGTGGTTATGCCGATATATGTTAAGGATACTTTTAGTGAGGTTTACTAGATTTATCTACCAAGAGTTATGACACATTTGTTTGTTTTTAATTGACTCATTTGCAAACATTAGTATTTTCTTTTGTATCCTAGTGGTTGTATTTTTATATTAGGCCATTCTTTCATATTCTCTTTATGTAGTAGAGTAAGTAGAAGAAGATCTCTTGCTTGCCTCAATCTCTATGTATCCCTCTTTTTCTTTGAGAGTGTATAGAGAGCTCTTTTCCTTATCTCCTTTCTCTTGACACACCTAGGATGCAGAAATGTAATCAACAAGGAATGATACATGCATATATAGCAAACAATCAATGGCATCTATGAGTAAATAAACCATAATCTTCCCATGAAATTATGGAAAATGTTTCTCCATGCACGATAAGGTAGACACACCTACGAGGTCTCTTTGAAGGTTTTTCAATAGAGTTCTTCAGAGATATGATACACTTTGTGACAAAGACCCCTATCAAATTCCAATATTATCTTGACTCTTTGAGGTTACTTGATGCTCTTTTTAATGTGTGAATAAGCAATGCTACGAACATGAAATATTATATTTCTTAAGAAAACAATTACACAAAGAACTATGGCTATGGAATCCTAGAAGAAGAAGAACATAACACACAGATAAGCAAATGTATGCACCTTATTTTTCCATTGAAAACATCGAGGCATATATGCAAGTGGATATGATTTCTAAAATTAAAGATAGTCAAGGATGACTGTGTTGTAGATAAGATTTTCACATGTTTGACAAAAGGGTTTCTAATAAAAAGTATTTTGAAGGATGACAAAAGGTAGTTATCTAACAAGGAAAATAGAGATCATACTTCTCAAAGGTGGTTACAATGCCCCCCTTTTTCTTAGCATAGGAAATCAAGTTACATTGTTGGATGCCACATTGGGCATTTACAATAGTAATTACCTCATTAGGTACTTAGAATGTTGTTCCTATTTTTATTGATGAATTTGAAGTCCTTTACGAATAGTTTGTCCCTTTGTTGAACTCCTTTGGTCTCCTACAACAATTATTTGGTAACTGTTCTATCTTGACACAAAAAGTATATTTCTTTTTGTTTAAGCAATCTTTGGTGACATGATAAGTTGGTCCACATATGCTACACATTTTGGTTATAGCTAGTAATGTATCCCTAGGATGTTCTAGTTTTTCAATCCTTTTCTCTTCTTGTTGTAGAGAGTTTATTACATCCTCTAATTTTGGAATAGGTTCCTTTCTTTCAAGACAATAATTTATTTACAAATGAATTGGGAAGAGCCTTCATCAATATTGCTATTTTATCTTCTTCGAGCACTTAACATTGAAGGGAATGCAATTGAGTTACTATGCTTTCATCGTATTTACAAGTGATGCAATATCCTCATTGGGATTAAGTCAAATTCTATATAGTTACATTTTGAGAGTCATTTTATTGTGCTTTTTGTGAGCATCAAAGATGTTCTAGAACATTTGCCAAGTATCATATGCACTCTTTGCCTCATCCACATAGTGTATGTATGTGTCATGGAGTGCACTAATAATGATTTTGTATGTTGCTTGCTCTTGTAAAGTTGACAATGTGTCTTGTTGGCTTGAGAAAGTTCTAATTCTCATTTGTTAGGTGG
Organism: Ceratopteris richardii; assembly: GCA_020310875.1. Taxonomy (NCBI): domain Eukaryota; kingdom Viridiplantae; phylum Streptophyta; class Polypodiopsida; order Polypodiales; family Pteridaceae; genus Ceratopteris; species Ceratopteris richardii. Next base: position 136,143,953 of record CM035426.1, on the reverse strand, counting down.
AGCATTACTGGAGAAGCTCCATACTCATTTGCACATTAAGAACCCTTTCATTTTCATTTGCCATATATAAAACTTTATAGCTGCAAACTTATATATACCTTCAAAGGCCATTTATATTTCGACAAGGACTCAAACAATTAATCAATAGTGTCTAATCTCACCATTTATATGTCGAGAAAGACAATTAATCAACAATCTCTAATCTCGTTATTTCAAGCAAGATGTAAAAAACTATTTACAATGTGAGCTAGCTCAAACCTAGATGCCTAGGAGTAATTACAGAGCTATAAAAGCTTTGAACTTATTTTTCTACTCAAGATTTCTTTGGGCCTTCATCCATAACCCGAAAGCTACAAAGCAGCTGTCATTCTTGGTTGTTGAAGCATGGCCACCAAGGCAAGGCGAATTTCATATTTATAATGAGGACGATAGAACTTAAAATACATTTGAGGTGGTTGTGACTCATTTCAATTTGATGATTATAATCATTGAGGAATCGGATAGATAATGGAAAACTTTTGTTCGGGTTGTTAAATCTCAAGTAGCAAATTAAAAATAAAATAAAATACAATATGTGTATTTGTCGGATGTAGCCAGCAATCTGCCGATCATCAATCACAAGCCTCCGACTAGGAACGTTTAGAGCATCACAAGGAAGGATACAACAATGCAGAATCAAAGGAAGCCTCTGGATCCAAAATCAGAACCTTGCTTCCCACTTACACATGCGAACCTAAATGCTCTATGAACAAATGTGACCTTGAGTGACGCACGAGTTCGTATTAGTTTACAGTATTTTCTTGCTCATCATAAATCATCGAGCAAAATACCCAACAAATAATGAAGACACAAAGACATGCTAAATTGTTGCTACTGTGTACATGCAGTACAAGAAACCGGCCCTTTTTTTGGTAGATGCTGGATCTTGGGATCCAGGATCAGTGCGAAAGCCAATAAGATCCGCAGACCTCTCTACTTACAAGAAGAATGCGGAACAACACTCCTCAACTCGCACACCTTGTTCAGAAACTCGATCTGTTGTTGCATTCTTCTGGCGATGTCGCTAGTGGTGCTAGCACTGGAGGTGATGCTACTGGCAATGGTGCCAACACAGGAGGTGTACCGTGACACAGAGGAACAGCAAGTTAATATGAAATGTGTAATGCTTAATATGAAATCTGTAATGCTTGATTTACTACAGCAACTTCCATGTATGCGCAATCGGCCTCAGGGGCCAAATCCGATCATAGTATCGAGATCTATCCTTGATTCTTACCGAGCTTCTTTGCATATGGAGAAACGACAATACACGAACCTCCCTCAGAAGTAGGTTCTGGAGAAACAATTCTAGGTGCAAAGACCGAACGTTCTGAAGCAGCGAAGTTCTATGCACATATTGCAGGTTGTGATCGCTTTGAAGTGGGTTTGAAGGCATTGGACGTCGGCACCAAGTCTCTCCTAAGCTAGGGGCAGCCAATCGATAATGGTGCCATCTCCTCCGTTATGAGAACCATCACACAGCCTATGTTGACATCGCTAACCAAGCTTGAGGTTACCATCAGTGTGGCTACGTCGCCCTATTGGATAATGGCTCTGATACCACTTGAGAAAACAATTGCACAAAGAAGTATGGCTATGGCATACTGGAAGAAGAAGAACATAACACGCAGATAAGCAAAAAGTGCGCACCTTATCGTTTCCTTGAAAATATAGAGGCATATATACAGGGAAAGAAGTGTCAGGCTTGCCGCAAAATCAAACCGATCCAACGTATCCAGATCTTCCATAGCTCTCTTCTCAGGGCATTTCAAAGCATTACTGAGGATCCAATGGGGCCAACAAGAAGTTCCGAACCCATGGTTTAAAGCAATTAATCCAAAAGCAGAAAATTCTCCAGTCCAAGAACAGAAATGTGCAATTTAAGCTGTAACATTCTCATTCGAATTTCTTTTACGTTTTCTGTAGCCGAATTCCATTATAGGGACATACTCAGTATTTACACACTATTATGAATATCCCACCTATCGCCTCACAAACTTAAACAAACAATGTAACTCACAAGAATGAGACCTAAGCTTCATAATTATTTTGTATCTATCTGAATGAGATTTCAGAAGTCTGGAGGGACGTTAACATCTCTTGATCCAGTGGATCGAGAGACAGCTGCCATGCTTTCTAGCACCTTGATGACCTCCATCGTGTCGTCAAGGTAGTACTTGGCCTTGCTTGGTTTTCTTCCTACTGTGCACGCAAATACCTCGGCAGCTGGAGATTGTGGTGGTTCCGCCATTGCAGTTGCAATCTTTTCAAACATATCCTCATCTGACCTGTCATCCCCACAGCACAGGACAAAATCCGGAGGCCTACCATTGCTGACCATCGAGAAGAGGAGCTTCTCTGCTATTACACCCTTGCTCACTCCCTGCGAAGGCACGGAAAAATGACAATATGCAGTGAGTGACTCGCAAGTTCCAAGGCTGGGTTCGGCGTTCCTAAATCTAAATGGAAAGTATGCAGCTATATGGATGTTTTTGCATATGTATGTATCAGATAATCTATCTAATCGCATAAATATAAATGAATGTACATGTGAAGAAAGAGACCTGAGGCTTCACTTCCACCATTTGCTGACCAATTTTCACGGAGACAGGTTCATTTGCAAGAACACTTTCCAGATGATCCAAAAGTTCTTTAGCTTGCCAGGAACCAAAGTCTGGATCTGCATCTTGATGATGCCAAACGAGAGCACTCTCCTTCGTTCCGATAAAAGATCCATCAGTTGTTTCAGTATATAACCGCATTACAGGTTCAGCAACTTCCTTCCAGCTGAAGTCAGTGACTGGAATGCTTGTTTCCCAAGCTCCATCTCTGTGCCATCTGTGAAGTATGCCAGAATAAACAAATGAAGTAGCACTCTAAACATAGTTGATCTGGAAGTAAGGTTGAGAAGTATGCCAGAATAAACAAATCTGGAAGTAAGGCTGAGAAGTATGCCAGAATAAACAAATCAAGCAGCACTCTAAGCATTGTTGATCTGAGTATGCCAGAATAAACAGATCAAGCAGCATTCTAAACATTGTTGATCTAATATTGCCCCTTATTGATTTCCCAGCCAATCTACGGATTGCATACACGTCTCCCATGATATCATGAGAAATTCAACTCTTTACCCAGCCAGCAGATAATTCATTAGCAGTAGACTACATGCATTTGCTTGTTCATCTGCCTTAGCTTGATTTACTTAGGTTTTGGCTCCTTGGGATTGAACTTGGGACCTTGCTTATGTGTGTCTCACTTTCCCGAATTCTCTGTTTCACAATTTGCATCATTACAACCTTTCCCATGAATTTACAATCCAAAAATGTAATAAGCTGTCCCTATTATCTACAAATGTGTTCGTTGTTTACATGCTCAATTGCATGTGTGTGTGTGTGTGTGTGCGCGTGCGCTTGTGTGGTGGGGAATTTTACATATGACAAACAGCTGAAAGTACCTATAGAAATATCCATGCTCTGCCGCTAGACCCAAATTTGCACACGAAGAAAACCATGGTCCAAGAACGTCCCTTGTTCTTCCACTCACAATGAAGACACAATTCTTTGGGTCGGAACACAAGACATTCAGAATCTCTAGAACATCGTCACTTGGTGTTTTGTCAATGGACGTTTGGGGCATCATTGTTCCGTCATAGTCCAGAAGAATAACCCGCCGGGATGTCCTCCGATATGCTGATGCTATGTGCTCGGGAGATAGTTTCCTAAAGTTGGGGTCTAATGCCATTACTCTGAAACTAAGGCCAAAGCCAATGCCCCATGAGCGCCTTTTGGAATGATCCTTACATGTCCTTTGTAAGTCTCCCATGAAGCTCTGTGCCCAGTATGCAACATCATGAGTGCTAACATAGCGGTAGTGTTTATCATGTCTCATTTGCTTTTCTGCTTCAGGTAGGCAGATTGCCATGTTAAGTGCATCTGCAAGGCTGTCAACATTCCAAGGGTTCACTCGGATAGCTCCACTAAGTGATGGTGAGCATCCTATGAACTCTGACACTATCAAAGTACTCTTCGGAGGAGCAGCTTGAACAGAATCCTTGTCTCCATCCTCATTGTCCCTAGCTGCATGACCTTCACGACAAACAATATACTCATAAGGTATCAGATTCATTCCATCCCTCACTGCTGTTACGACACAGCACTCTGCTACGGTGTAGTAGGCAATGCGTTCTGAGAGTGAAACATGTCTCTCAATCAGGACAACAGGTTGGTAGCCCTCACCACCATATTGTTCGTTGATTCTGTCTACTGTAGCGTATGCTTCTGTTTGAACATCCATTACATCCTTGCCACGGCTTCGAGCTGGATTTGCAATCTGCACCAGCACGACCTTCCCCCTCCATTCTGGGTGTTCCATAAGAAGCTGTTCCATGGCCAAGAGCTTCAACCCTATGCCTTTAAATATGTCCATGTCATCCACTCCCAGAAGCACCATTTTTCCTTTGAACTTGCTCTTGAGCCCGTAGATGCTTGCCTGGGTATCTGGAAGATTTAAGCAAACCTGCAACTGATCCATGTGTATACCAACTGGCATAATCTTGATATTAACGGTGCGCCCATAATACTCTAAACTGATGTAACCCCTCTTTGATTCATACTCGAGGCCAAGTATCCTTCTACAACATGACAGAAAATGCCTCGCATAATCAAATGTATGGAAACCAATCACATCAGCATTTAACAGGGCACGCAATATCTCATCTCGCACAGGAAGTGTACGATAGATTTCAGAGGAAGGGAACGGACTATGAAGGAAGAATCCAAGTTTTACACGGCTCCATTTCTTCCGCAAAAACGTAGGTAGAAGCATAAGATGGTAGTCATGTACCCATACGTAGTCGTCATCAGGGCTTATCACCTCCATTACTTTTTCTGCAAATGTTTTGTTGACGGAAACATACGACTGCCAGGAAAGGCGATCGAAACGCCCTCCGTGGTCTGGAGTCAGTGGGAGCATGTAGTGGAAGAGGGGCCACAGCTGCTGTTTGCAGAAACCGTGGTAGAACCTATTCCACACATCTGGAGAGAGGAATGCCGGGACACAATTGAACGCTTCAAGGAGATAGGAAGCCACTTCATCTTCCTCACTTTGATCAATGTCCACCTTGAGGCAGCCTATATAGACTACCTCCATCTCATGAGGAAGCCCATCTTTAAGTTGCAGCAGAAGAGAGTCTGGATCCCAGGTAAATGACCAGCCTATCTTTGCATCGGGATCCCGTTGTGCATTCAGTGGAAGTACATTAGCTGCAATGATGCACCGATCCTGCGAGACAGAGGAAGTGGCTTCAGAGGTGGCACTCGTGCTGTTGTCATCATCTCGGACTTCGGACAAAATTCCTGGAACTGTCATCACTCTGGGCAGGCGCCGTGGTGCTCGTGGCAGAGGAGGGGGGAAATCTGATGTGAGGTCAAGCAAATTGGAATAAGAACGTGATGACATTTTGAGTACGTACGAAAGCCACCAGGCGAAAATGCTATGGCGCTACTGCAAAGCTACCGAAAGCTACTGAGATATTGGATATGTATCCTTCAAGGAAGAAAACAACATCACCATGTTACGCCAGACGTGATCCTGGAAGACGAGGCACGTCTGTGGGATGTCTGTCAATGAAAGAACAGAGGCTTGAACGTTCTGCGCATTAACTGGTGATCTTCTATGATGCTGCGCAACTGGAAAGAGCTGTTATGAACTTTCAGAAGGATAACAAGCTACTGGGAGTTTCGTTTTAATAAGCTCCTAAAGCTGTTTCTGCGTAAGCTGCTTGCTGATGCTTTGATTAAGGAGCAACTGATAGAGAAGGTTGATATGCTCAAAAAGCAGTTCTAATTAACGACACGAGGACATCTCCATGGACTAAGGAACCACGAAACTTGATGAAATGCTTAATGCTGAAAGTCTCAGAGCGTGGAGTGAGTAATGAAATTCTGCGCGTAACAAAAATTTCCCTGCAAAAGATCTATACAGTTAGCCTTCATCTCCAGTGGTTAACAGCCGATTTCGTGGATTTCTCCATGATCAGCAATTCCAACGTTGCAAAAGAGGTGTGCGTCTGCAATTGCTATAGCGGGAAGCTGTGTTGCAAAAGAGGTGTGCGTCTGCAATTGCTATAGCGGGAAGCTGTGGATGTGTTCCTAAACAATAGCAAGGTCTCCAAGTATGTGTAAACAAGATCAAAGCCCCGAGGAGATCCGCTAACTGCTGCAGAAAAATGTCCAAATTCGCTTGGCTCTTGCGAAGCAAACGCAAGTAAAAACCTAAAACGCTACCAGCACAATTTTTCAGCAGCTTGCAGAAGCTCAAACGAACCACTATGCCCTTCTGTGAGGATGGAACTAGTTCCTGTATAGAGTGATTGCTCTACAGGAATCCAAAAAAATTTTGGGAAAGAAAAAGAGAGATACACCTATGATCAGATGTTCCATCTAAGTACGATTTCTATACAGGTCTACGTCTCTGCAATAGCAAATTGAAGTTTGCAGAGCTTATTTCAATGGGCGTTAAGGGGCGAAATGGCAAGTATGGGGGGCACTATTTCTAGTTGAGAGGAAAGAGCTGCTACGACCGAGGCATTGAAAAAAATGGAGGAGAATCTCCCGAGGTCCATGAACAGCAGTTCATCATCAATAGTTCCATTACTTTAGAGGGGAGCAGAAAGTGCTAGCTAAAGTCCAAATTTTTCTTAGGCTGTAGACAGATTCAAATTTTCAATGTGTTAAGGGACGTGGACCAGGATGTCGATCCAGGGCAGAGAGCTTGGCGGCCAACAGCTGTACCGTGGTCCGTGTAGGTTATCAGACCTTCAATATTTTTTTCAATTTCTTGCCCTAAGATACCAAATGATGAACGAAAGGAAAGTGAATTCCTTTTTATTTAAAAAAAAAAGTGAATTCCAATTTCCATGATTAATATTCTGCATAATTGAGTTTTTTTTATAGAGAACAATGAATTTAAAACACACACTCACACACTCAAGTTCCAACCTAGTGTTATAGAGGCACCCATCATGAGAGGAAATTGATTAATATTCTGCATAATTGAGTTCTTTTTTTAGAGAACAATGAATTGAAAACACACACTCACACATCCAAGTTCCAACCTAGTGTTATAGAGGCACCCATCATGAGAGACTCATGGACATGTCTAGCGAAGTCTTGAACTCAGGACTTCTTCCCACAGCTTCACAACGTCAGCCACTATGCTATGCGAGCTCGGACTGCATAATTGAGTTTCGACTTTACCTTCTGCGATCTCCTTACCTTAGGTTGAACGCTTTGTTAACTTTGTTCTGAATCGGCTCCTGTTATTGTTCAGCTATCAAGCTCTGCGAGTGAGACTAATCTTTTGCCTACCTTTCTGTTTCGGTCCGTTGTGCTTTGGAAAACATTTCCTTACGTTTTGGCAAGGAGTTGAACTGATGCTAGTGGGCGTAAAAAAATGTAACTCCTGTGCTTTCCGAGGTCTGTGTATTTTAAAGAAGCAGCTGCTTTGTACCTGCGATCGAGGACTACTTTCACAGCGACAAGCTGAAAGACAAGCAAGCGGGGAGGAGTGGGGGCCGAGACTTCGCATCCCAATAAAAATTGAACAAGTACATGTGCGGCTCCGCCTCCAATGAAAGCAGCAAGCACGAATTGATTTCGTTTGGACCAGGAAAATCACAAATACCCACTTCAACGCTACTAAGATCAAATCTCAATCTCATCGAAAATCATTCAGAAATTGGGTTTTTTTTCCATAAATCAAGCAACTTCCAGATCCATCATCCATGGCAGCCTGGCAGGGCGACGTGCAGAAACTGACAAAAACGATCTAAAACCCTCGTAAAATCGGCAATCCCTTGCTGAACTAGCCTGTAGGTACTCACGCACGATCACCTAGTTGATAGGCAACTGTAGATATGACTCTTGAATCTTGATTAATTGATGGGTGCCGCACTGCCGTGGCATCCCAACTTCCCAAGACATTTGAGGCACCCGCAGCCCCGACCACGACTTCCAAGCTCCATATGCAGCCAATGGATAGATAAACTTGGGTTGATTTCCAATGGCGGGAATGAATAGGAAGTCTATTCACACGACCCATTTCTCTGTACAGTGTACACATCCCGGAAAGGAGGTGAATCAGGAATTACAGGCTCTCAAGAGAATTACCTCTGCAGAAAAAGGAAAAAACCCCTATACTTCCGAGTTCCAGTAGTCTAATGGCTGACATTTTGAAGTTCTGAGAGGAAGTCATGAGTTCAAGTTTTGGCTGGACATGTCCACCAGTCTCTCTTCATCATGAGTGCCTCTATCTTACAAAATTGAGTGTGTGAATGTGTATTTCCAATTCATTGTACTTTAAAAAAAAAAATTAGACCTATCAATTCAACACTTATGATGACTATGAAGGAACAGACTCCTGATCTCACTAAGCTTTTTTTTAATTCTATGTAAGCAATTAGTGATGACTAAAAAAATCATTAAAAACAGAAAATGAATTAAACAAAAAAGAAAACAAAAACATAAATTAAAAAAGAGAAAAAAGGTGTTCACTGCACTGTATGACCATTGCATAACAACGAGAGAATGGGGATATCAGTATGTTCAGTGTGGTGAGGCCCTAGGAAAGAATAAAAAGGAAAGAACGTCAAACATGGAGAAAGAGCACCCTCTTTATGGCTGAGCATGTAATCGATCATGCAGAGCATCAACCTTCATTGGAAGCAGTTGACCAGACGAACATTTTCCCACGGGATAGTGGGCCTAATATGTGTATGTTTAAATGTAAATATAGCTCTATCTCATTATATTCATACATGTAACGCGTTGATCTTTTACTGTAGATACTAGAGAGAGTCGAAGTCTCCACTTATATATATATATCTTCATCTGATCTTTCCGTTTCTTTATTTGGTCTTCATATCTCTTCATCATGTGGCACCCTCTCTCTCTCTCTCTATATATATATATATATATATATAGAGAGAGAGAGAGAGAGAGAGAGAGCGAGAGAGAGAGAGAGAGTGCCACATGAAGAGATATGAAGACTCTCGCTTATAGAGAGAGCGAGAGTCTTCATATCTCTTCATGTGGCACCCTCTCTCTCTCTCGCTCTATATATATATATATATATATATATATATATATATATATATATATATATATATATATAGAGAGAGAGAGAGAGAGAGAGAGAGAGAGAGAGAGAGAGAGAGAGCGAGAGAGAGAGAGAGAGAGTGCCACATGAAGAGATATGAAGACCAAATAAAGAAACGGAAAGATTAGATGAAGATTAACAAGATTTTATGGAAAGAGCAGATACAGGGTGCTAATGCCGTCTATGTATGTGGTGTAGTCTCTACCTCGAAGCAGGGCCTAAAATTGACAGGCATTTTACCTGTCATTGGCCTTTTTGCTTGTCAAAACAGGTGTTTTTTGAAACTTCCTGTCAAATGACAAGCTTTGATTGGTAATTTGCCTATCATTTTTTGTAGATCTATATACATATTATATGTATATCCCTTGTATAGACATGTCAAAATTTCTCTTATGAAAGGTAGAAGTAAAATTTTGCAAATCATATGACATTTTGTCTTGGCCATGAAATATAGGTCCTGCCTCGAAGTTGTCTCAAAAAGATTTAATTTTCTTTTGTAAAGGAGTTTGGTGATTGAAGTCTACTCTTTCACACAACTTGAATTAAATTGAAGTACAATGAAAAGCAAGCATAGCACCCATCACACCCTCCGAATCTCACAAACTAGGGGTTGGATACCTAGCGACTATTAAGATAGAAATCTCGAAGGTCCACTAAGATAAAAGTTGGGAAGGGGAATTCCTAAGGCGAGATGAGAGGATTGGCTTGAATTAGGTAGCTTGAAGGCTCGGATTGACCAGATGGCCAAAGGTCGACACTCCCTCGAAGAGGCTGGTTTAATCTTTTTACCACAGATCATGAGGGGTGTACCATAGTAGCTTGTAAGAGTTGAACCCTTCCCCAGCCACACGAAAAGTAAATTTCGATGTACATAATTTCATTCAAATGAACAAGCTAAGTGTCAATTAACATTTAAATGGATATAGGACTAAGAACTTATGTACGTGAGGTAAAATGGGTAGATGTGCATATTACCAAATGGGTGACCTTCAAGTCATCTTGAGCTTCATTTTTCCCATTCTCAAGGCTAATTTTGGAGGATTTTATCATTGTTCCTCTAAACATAATCTTCCTCTTTTTGGATTTGTGTGTCCACTTTAATTTTTTTTTTATAATTGAACTTGTGGAGATGTGGCTTGAGTAGAAAACACTAAGGCTATCAATTCCACTCTACATATAAGCATACTTGACAATGTTAACCAATAGCTATTCAATAAGCATGCCCAATGTCTTGAAGAAGTGAAGCACTAAGCATGTGATAGCAAGTGAGGACACGGATCATATGATATATAAGCATCCTCACCCTCAATAAAAGTGCTTAATGCAAAAAGAAAAGTTTTCTTTTGCCATATGTGGGGCTCATGTTAGGTGGGCGTTATGTCAAAGAATTTGCAGTAATCCAAAAATCTTGGACTTTATATTCTTGTTTCCTTGTCTCCTTCATCTTGTAGAGTATTTGGTCACTCCAATGATCTTTCAATATCAGTGAATACAAGAAAACTTTTGAGGTAGATGTCACTATTTTTTTAAGAGTGTCCTACTCATCATGTGCATAGTAGTAGAGAAAGACAAAGGGCAAAAATTGAAGAATTCATACATACTTGTTCCCTAGATCCACATTTTTGACATAGTTTTTTTCCTAGATTCACATTTTTTTATCATTCACTCATACACTTGACATGCACCGATATTGTTTTCTACAAGCATGATGTGTTAAAAGAAAAACAAACAAAAAACAAAAAATCTCATTATAGAGACCTCAAAGAGTTCAATGATGTGGGACAATGACATTTTAAAAATTTATGATTAACCAAGTGAAGCTCCTGCTTCTACTTCTAAGAGTGCTTCTTTTGTTAGCAATCCTGATAATGATCTTGTTGAATAAGATTTTCTTAATTTTAATTATCTAAGAGAGGTATCGATTATTCTCCACTTTTATTCCATGTGTCTCAATATGTATGGCCCTAGAAAGATGATTAGCAGATCCTTTCTTTATTGTCATTGTGGACCTTGATAAACCCAAACTTTTTTTTTCTTTAAGCATCTCATGATTACTAAGGCCATGCCACAAATGAGTATAGTTTGTCTTCATATGAATCAGAATATTTCTAATGAGCTTTCAGAGGAGCTCATGCTATCACGATGGAAAGAAAAGCAATGAAAGGCCCTACCAGCAAGAAGGATGATAATATTTTCTCTAGATTCGCATTGCCAACATCTACTTTTTGTCCGTAATGTAGGTGTCATTCATTTTTAGAAGCATGTTTTTCATTCAACATTCACGTGTCAACGTTGAGACATATATAACGCCAAATTGCTTGAGAGAAACATAACACCAACTTACCAGCTTCTATAAACAATTAATTGTGCATAAGTAGGGAGGTAGCCAAGATAAGATTTTACATCATTCAGTTCAATATTTTTTGGCAAAGTCATATACCTCCCACAAACCTCTTCCAAGGCACATTATAATCGGTTTATTTTTAGAGCCTTTAAAAAAACAGAACAATTCTTTATTAATTCCTACATCATCGAGCTTATTCAGAGCATTTTTCTGTGATATTTACTATCATAAGATTTACTCGAGTTGAGTTTATATCATGAAATGTACGATATAATTATAAAAATGAATGATTGTGTGATTGTAAGTATTTTAATTACCCAAAGTAAAATCAATGGAAGAGAACAAGAAAATAGTTACAGTGTGTTAATCAATATGGAATACCTTTGCCTATTTTATTTTAGGAAAACTATTTCTGATGAGAAAACATAGATGTAATGCATTAGTGAAACACTAAGAAAAGAATGCATAAAACCATATATTCATAGTGAAGCATTATTAGAAACAATATTGCCTAGTTCGAGCTAATGTATTCGTGATCTCTCCAATTGTTTTGATTGTATTATATCTATAGTATTGGTTTGATTGAGCGTTCAAATACAGTCCAAGTGTAACTTACATTGGAGCAACTGTAATAACTAGTAAGTTTAAGTAGTATAGATTTAAATATAGCTGATGTAAGTCAATCTATCTACACTTAGAACAAAGTATTTTTACTTAGGATCTATGCATTTTCCAATGGTCTATGTCTAAGCTATATTTCATTGTATAGTGTGGATTATATTTATGTTGAAGTGTAAATGAGATTCGCAAAGAAGCACAAAGTCTTATAAACAAAAAAGTTATTAATTTGTATAGAGTTAATTCTAATTGGTGCTAATCAATCCATATGCACACAACAAATGATCTTTAATTAGGTTTTAAACCATCCGTGACTATTGTTTTGATATTAATCTATGATAATAATGACCTTGTTGTAAGTTACTAGTATTATAAAATGTAAGTCTCAAATAAGGAATGAGTTTGATACTCTGTTGTTGAAACAATCTATAATCGTTTGAGCCATAGTAGCCTTATTGTTGATGGGTACTCACATATATAGTTATGTTGGGAAAACCTTAATAGTCTATGCAATTCAACCCTTTCTTTCATGTATCAAGGAGACATCAATCAACTCAAAGGATCTATAGAACACTTTGTTGTCTCTTTTTGTAGTTCAATGATAAAACATCATTCCTAATGAGGCGATTTCTAAGCCTTTATAGATTTCAAATGATGATGCAGATCATTCTATTCCTAATGGAAATTTAAATTATGTGCTAATTGATTAGAGATCCAACATTGAAGATGCAAAAATTGTGCCTTAATTGCTAATGCGGACTTTGAGAGATAGCAAGTTAGATAGAGATTTTTCAGATCGTATCGGTTCTAGATCTCATAATGTTTCTTTTGCATCAGATTGTTATGCAGTGGCTCTCTCTAGTCTTCGTGATGAGAATGAGCATGTTTCTTTTGATGAAGCACATAAATCAAAGAATTGGATGGCTAAGCTACAATGCAATCTAAACTTGATGCCATTATGAAGAGTGGTACTTAGTCTTTATAAGACTTTCATTCTAGAAAAAGGCCATTGGCACTAAGTGGGTATACAAGTTGAAAGGCTATGCTTCTTGCCAAAGGTTATGCTTAAGAGAATGGCATTGATGTTGATGTGACCAGCTTTTCTCTCACATGTGGAATGACAACCCTTCTTAGCATTTGTGCACTTGTCGCTCATCATGATTGCCATGTGCATCAGTTGGAAATTAAAGCTACATTCTTAAATGGTGATTTATATGAAGAAGTGTATATATTTCAGCCTTGTGGTTTTGTGCAAAAAAAGCACAAAAACAAAGTGTGCATGTTGAAAAAGGCATTGTATGTATTAAGCAAGCACCATGTGATTGGTATGAAAAGATACATGCCTACTTGCTAGCACATGGATTTGAAAATAGTCCAAAACATAGCACCTTATATGCTAAGCATGGAGATGGTGTACTTTTTATCACTTTTCTATATTTTGGTGCTATGTTGCTCACTCGTCCTAACGAGAAGCATATTATTGAATTTAATGCTCATTTGCATTCCTCTTTTGAGATCTTAAGATCTTAAATTTGGGGCTTTTACGTCATTCTTTGACAACTCGGTTTATGCAAGTTGATGGGGGAATATACTTGTTTTAAGAAAAATATATTGACATGTTATTGCAGCACTTTGGCCTTGACTTCAAACCTATTATCACTCCCATGGAGATAGATTTATGGTTGAGTCTTCATCATACTCAAGCTGCATTTGGGGTTGTTCTTTATCTATAGGTTCTTGTATGCTTGATCTACTTTTCATAACCTCGTTTGATATTCTTTGTTGTTCCTCAGATGAGCAGGTTTATGCATAGACCCATGTGTTAATGATTAATAGAAAGTTAAGTGCAACTTTCCCTATTTGAGTGGTACTCGACTACTTGTTCGTGTTATCCCAAGGGTCGCTCCTTACTGTTAGATTTACATGCTTTTTCTTACTAATATTGGGTTGTTTTTTATGACATCCATCTATCCACAAGTGGTTTTTGCTTGATGCTTATGAGCTTGTGCATATCTTAGTTGAGCAAGAAGCAACCTACTACAACCACTTCTAGTTCAAAAGCTAAGTACAGGTTATTTTCATAGCTACTATTGAATGTGTGTGGCACAAATGCTTTTTGGCTGTTGTTCAATCTTTGTCCACCACCATCTTTACTGATAGTCAGAGCACATTGAAAATTGAAGACCTATGTGGGGAAAATAGCAACCACACACATTCATTACAAGAGAGAGGCAAGCATACACATATACACATGCATGCATACACACTCTCATGAGTACAAAAGAGGCAAGAGTGCTTCAAGAAGCTCCTTGTATTGCTCAAAATGTGAGTTACCCTAACAAGTGAGAGATCTTTTACTTTTATAGATTTTTAAAGGGATATGTCCACATTAATATGTTCGACCTAGTTTAAAAATTATGTCCTATTGCCCATTTGAAGGGTGAAATGACATCCAAAAATATGAAAAAAATCATGAAGGCAATTCTTCTGCCCTATGTGCTCAAGTACCACTCATCCTTTACAATTGGGGCCCAATTTGTACAAATAGTACAATTATGGGCAAAGAATTGGCCATTTTACATGTTTTTTTTTGGCATAAGTTAGGGAATATCATAATTTGAAGTGGCTTTTAAGTCAAGAGAAATTACTAGAACCTTCTTCCTTCACTCTCATGCTCTTTCGCTTCTTTGACCTTGGTGTTTACCCTTTGACCTTAGATTTGACCACTATGACTTTATCCGTTGGACACTTTTCTAGAGCTTCATCCAATGTTGAATGTAGGTATCATTGGTGAAGGCTTCACCTCCTGCAAAATTTCTAATCAAGTAGACTACAACAGATCGGCCATATACCGAAGCTTTTATTGAGGAAATTGAACCGGCAAATTTTTGCCGTGACGTCGGTGTAGGTGTCGGTATGCGCATCAAAATTAAAGCGCCGGTATAGGCGTCAGTATAGTCATCAATGTGAGCGTCAATATAACCATCGATATGAGCGTCGGTATTACTGATGCTCATACCCATGTTTATACCGATGCCTGTGCTGGGTGCACCGTTGCATATACTACCTTATGTGCTGGGTGCACCGTCGCATATACTGACGCTCATTCCGATGGCATTACCGGGACTACCGTCGCATATACTGACGACCATATCTGCAAAATTTTTTTTGGGCAGAGTGTGTTGTCTTTTGCTACAACAGCATTACCATGATGTTGCTTAGCAAAAGACAATACACTCTGCCCAAAAAAAACCGAGTACATGTGATGTGTACTCTAATGGCAACCGAAATATGATTACATAAAACAAAATATTATTGGACACAAAAGAGATAATCAGAATGAACCATGAACCATGAACCATGTACAAAAAAAGTTGTATATTTCATAAATGAAGCATGTACAAGAGTGTGGCAAACCACTGCCATATATGAGGCTTTTACAAAATGTGGTAAAGCATTGCCATATAAGAATCAAATACAAAATTTTGGTGTCCCGGTGCCATACACATGCAAAGAATGTTCCATATCAATAGTCCTGCAGCAAAGAACATTCATGAAATGGATAAATTCACATGAGCTTTACAAACAACAAGTAAAAACCAAGTTTATAAATTCATCACCTCATCGCAAATGCTCCCATGAAACAACTGCACCGTGTCCCTCCAAGTCCTCCAATAGTGCAGTCAATCCATGAAAATATCCATAAACCTCCTCCATTCGTGTTGGAGGACGACCCATTGCCAGCTTTTGCAACAAGAAAAGTTGCACCTGATATTTCTTTGAGTTATCCTTCTGTGCTTGATCATTTCAAGAATCCTTTTGTATATGTCTAAGTCCATAGTTAATGCATCTATGGCTAAGATTTGAGAGCCTAATTGTAAACAGGCTGAGAGAATTATGAATAGGAACATTTGTATGTGTAAAAGTGTTGCATCTCTTCTAGAACAGGCACAATTTCAATGGTCAAAGAATTGATCAGTTCTCATTGCAAAGTGTAAAGTTTTTCACAAACAAGGAGTCAAAATATAATTTGGAAGGTAAGCCATCTATGGCCAAAAGCATTTGCTTAAATGGATTCTAGTTTGGAACAATTGTGTGTTAGAAGTTGTAGGTGTCAAAATCGATTATATTGAAGAACAGTTTCAGACATAGGTGAACTATTTAATTCATTTCTCAAGATCCACTATGTCTTTTGAGATTATTTAACCTGGAGAAGATGCTCAAACATTAGACAACACTTCCTACAAAGTCTCATTGAAAAATTTACACATTTGGCTAGGCATTGAGTGAGTTAAGTGCAGTAGACTTTTCTGAGTAATGACTTTCTTCACAGTTAGTTCAAAGTTTTGATAATCTGGTATTGTTCCTCCAAATTGGTAAAGGTTTTGAGTTATTCTTGATATAGAATTGTTCTAACATCAAGGATAGCTTGTCTTTTGGAGATTAACACTCTCCATCAGTGATATCAGAGCAGGAATTGTCAGAATAGAAGAAAGGAGGACCCTGACTACTGTAGTCATACAGAAATCAATACTTGAAGGTTCAAAAGGTGAAAGCTTAAAGGAAAAGCTTGAGAAGGAGACATGAAGCTATCAAGAAGATCAAAAGGAACTTCATTCAAAGTAAAGGTACACTTATTCCTCATAAAGCTTGAAGAATTTAATACACAAGTGAAGAAAGGATGGGAGATTCTCTTCAGATAGAGAAATTGGATAGAGAAAACTATCCAGCTTGGTCAATGAGGATGGAAGCTCATCTCATGAGCAAAGACCTGATAGGTTACATCACAGGTGAAGAAGAAAAACCACAATTTAGAGATCCTAGTGTTCGAATTAGGGATGAACTCTCAGATTTGAAGACTTGGATGAAGAAGGATGCTCAAGCAAGAAGCATCATCTACATGGGAGTTAATGACTACTTGCTACCTCATATTAGAGGTCTTGAAAGTGCAAGTGATATATGGAATGCTTTGGAAGATCATTTCCAAAACACTACAAAGTCAAGGAAGGCATCCTTATGGGTAGAGTTTACCACATTCAAGAAGAAGGCCTCTCAATCCATTTCTGATCATGTAACAAGGATGAAGGACATTGCAGATGTATTAGGAGTAGTTGATGAAGATATTGAGGAGGATAAATTGGTAAGGCAAATCCTCACAGGTTTGAGAGGAGATGAGAAATGGAAGCCATTCATTTTGTCTACTAAATTGTCACTAGATTATTTCACTCCTGATTTAAATAAGTTGCTAGGACACATGCTAACTTTTGAGCAGGATGTCAAAGGTGATGGTGATAAGAGTGAAGGTCAAGCAATGTATTCAAAGGATAAGAAGAAGAATAGCAAATACATGAAACAAGCAAATGAAGATGAAGGTACAACTAGCCAAGCTAACTTCCTAAGAGGAAGAGGAGGTGGCAAAGGTAGAGGAAGAGGCAGAAGCAATAAAGATGGAGCCAAAGCTTGCTAGATTTGTGGTAATACAAATCATTTAGCTCATGATTGTTGGCATAATAATCAAAATAATGGAGGATATAATCAGAACTTTAATTCAAGAGGAAGAGCTGGCAGAAACCAAAGAGGTAATTTCAGAGGTAGAGGTTATTTTGGAAGAAATGCATGTAGAGGATTCCAAACTCAATCCTACAACAATACTTACTACAATTATGCTTCAGATCAGAAGGAGGATTCAACCTTGATTATAAATCCAACTTGTGAAAGGCAAAGTGAAGACCAAAGAGTCTTCTACATTGACTCAGGGTGTAGCAATTGCTTGAGTGGTAATATAGCTTTGATGACTGATTTGGAGAATAAGGTAATTAATCATGTGGTTCAAACAGGTGATAATACAAAGCATAATGTGAAGTCAATTAGATCAATGAAGTCCAAGGATGGAAGTACTCTTATGAGTAAAGTCTTGTATGTTCCTACAATTCCAAAGAATCTGATAAGTGTAGGACAAATTGTTGAAAAAGGTTATGAAGTAAGGTTCATTAATGATGGATTTTTTTGTGGAAGACCCTAGCAATGGGTATAAACAAATTGTTTCAAGGAAGAAAGAAGGAAGACTCTTCACATTGAAGATTCAAGGTAATGTTGGTCATGCCTTGTTCACTTATGGAGGACATAAGATCTCTGAGTTAGATCTTTGGCATAAAAGGCTTGGACATTTCAATGAAAGAGGTATTAAGGATATGGTTAACAATGGTTCAGTGCTTGGATTGCCTAATGTTGTAGGTCAACATATGACATACAGATGTGAAGCATGTCAATTAGGTAAGGCTCATAAGCAATCATATTCTAAGCATAGTTTCATGTATTTAGAGAAGCTTGAATTGGTACACACAGATGGGTGGGGACCATCAAAGGATTTCAATATTAATGGTTCAAGATATTATGTGATTTATGTTGATGATGCTACCAGGTGGATCACTATATATGTGATCAAAGATAAATCAGAGGTATTCAATACATTTAAACATTATCATGTGTATGCAGAAAGAATCACAGGTCAGAAGTTGAAGAGACTAAGGTCAGATGGAGGGGGAGAGTATTTCTCTAATGAGTTCAGTGATTACTTATGGAATGTAGGTATAAAAAGGGAAGTTACTTGCAAGTACTCTCCTCAACAAATGGTGTAGCAGAGAGAAGGAATAGAACTCTTGTTGAGTTTGCAAGATCAATGATTAAGGAGAAAAATTATCCAAACTATTTGTGGGCTGAGGCTGTAAATATAGCTACGTATTTGGTCAATAGGTTACCATGTAAAGCCTTGTAGGGTAAGACACCATATGAAGCTTGGTGGGGTAAGAGACCTACCTTGGATCATTGCAAAGTGTTTGGCCTATGCATATGTGACATCTCAGTTGAGACATAAATTGGAACCTAAAGTTGAAAAGTATGTGTTTATTGGATATGATGATAAGCAGATGGGTTATGGGTTGTGGAGTCCATCTACAAAGCAATTCCTTGTGTCAAAGGATGTCACATTTGATGAGCAACACGTGCAATAAATATTCATGCAGGTGATGAAGAAATTTTGGATAAGAAGAAAGGTAAATCAAAGGTTCAGATATTTGATGAAGAAGAGAACAATGAAATACAAGTTGGAGTTGAAGAAGTGCCAAGGTTTGAGCCAAAATGTGATGAACCAGAAACTTCAAGAAGTGGAGAACTCATAATGTCATCAAGACACAAATGAGAACTTACAAGGTATAGTTATGACACTTCTTTTTTGACTACTAAAGACTATGCTTACATGGTGAAAGCAGATGAAGACCCTTCTACATATGAAGAGGCAAAAGGTAAGGAAAATTGGGAGAAAGCTATGCAGGAAGAGTATGATGCATTGATGGAGAATAAGACATGGATTTGGTTCCTAAACCAAATAGTCAAAAGATCATTGGATGCAAATGGGTCTACAAGACAAAGAGGTATGCAGATGGAAGTGTGTCTAGGTATAAAGCCAGAATTGTTGTGAAAGGGTATGCTCAGACATTTGGTATAGATTATGACGATACCTATAGTCCTATGGCAAAGATGACAACCATCAGGACACTCATAGCCATTGTTGCATGTAAAGGTTGGAAACTATGTCAATTAGATGTAAAAAATGCTTTTCTAAATGGTTATATTTCAGATGATTTTTTCATGGAACAACCACAAGTGTTCAAAGATAGAAGGTTTCCAGATTATGTATGTAATCTCAAGAGAGATTTGTATGGCTTGAAGTAGGCCCCAAGGGCATGGAATTATAGACTTGTGAAGTTCTTGAAGGAACTTGGTTTTCAAGTATCTAAAGTAGATAGTAGCTTGCTTGTCAAAGCAAGTGATGATGGGCTCATTTATATGTGCATATATGTTGATGACATAATTCTTACAGGTACAGATGAGAAGGGAATTCAAAGCCTCAAGAAACAAATGGAGAAAGAGTTCAAGACCAATGACATGTGAGATTTTTCATATTTTTTGGGGATGGAGATTTCATATACTCAACATGGAGTATATGTAACAAAAGAAAGGTATTTGAAGAACTTATTAATCAAGTTTAAAATGGAAGATTGCAGGGTAGCACCTACTCCAATGGAGGTGGATCATAAGTTGAGCAGATATGGAGGAGAAGAATTCAAGGACATGAAGCTTTATCAGAGTTTGATAGGTAGCTTAATTTATGCTACATTAACAAGGCCTAATTTGTCATATGCAGTTGGAGTGTTGTCTCAATTCATGCATTGTCCTAGGAAAGAACATTTGGTTGCAGGACAAAGAGTGTTGAGGTACATTAAGGCTACACTCAAGGAAGGTTTGTATTATGGTTTCACATCAGATACAAACATCAAGATATATAGTGATACAGATTGGGCATATAATCGTGATGATAGGAGATCAACATATGGATACTTGTGTTATGTGGGAGATAAGTTAATCTCTTGGTGCTCTAAGAAGCACCACACAATTGCTTTATCATCTACAGAGGCAGAGTATAAAGGTATGGTTGAAGCTGCAAAGGAAGTCATATGGTTGAAAAATCTCATGAAGAGTTTTGACATCATTCAGAGTACACCTACTATTCATGGAGATAACATGAGCTCATTGTATCTAGTTGCTAACCCTGTTTTTCATGCTAGGACTAAACATATTGAGATTCAATATCACTTTCTGAGAGAAAAGGTGATTGATAAAGAGATTGAAGTCATACATACTTCAACAAAAGATCAGATTGCAGATATGCTAACCAAAAGCTTGGATGGACCAAAGCTACAAAGATTCAAATACATGGCAGGTATAAAGAAGATAGAGAAAACCTCAATTGATGATTGAGGGGGAGCTGTTGGTGCAAGTCAATCACCAATTGATGTTTTGAATGAAGGATTGAAGTCAAAGATTGAAGAAAAGACTAGCTTATGAAGCTTGAAGATAGTGCACATTCAGGAAATGAAGACTTGTATACATATGTACATTGAACTTATAGTTAGCTCACATATACCTTTAGTTTTGATCATGAACTTGTACATATATGCCTATATATACAAGAAGAATGTCGGGATATATGGGAGAGTATGAGAGTGGACGTACTAGTTATTAGATGATTGAAAAGTGAAGAGATATCTCTCATCAATAGATGTAAAGTTTTTCCTTGAAAAAGAAGAAAAGTTGTGCCCGATATTTCTCTGAGTTCTCCTTCTGTGCTTGATCATTTCTAGAATCCTTTTGTAATGTCTAAGTCCATAGTTAATGCATCTATGGCTAAGATTTGAGAGCCTAATTGTAAACAAGCTGAAAGAATTATGAATCGGAACATTTGTATGTGTAAAAGTGTTGAGTCTCTTCTAAAACACACGCAATTTCAATGGTCAAAGAATTGATCAGTTCTCAGTGCACAATGTAAAGTTTTGCACAAATGAGGAGTCAAAATCTAAGTTGGAAGGTAATCCATCTATGGCTAAAAGCATTTTCTTAAATGCATTCTAGTTTGGGAGAACTGTGTGTTAGAAGTTGTAGGTGTCAAAACCGATTATACTAAAGAATAGTTTCAGACATAGGTGAGCTATTTAATTCATTTCTCAAGATCCACTGAGTCTTTTGAGATGATTTAACTTGCAAAAGGTGCACAAACATTAGGCAACACTTCCTACAAAGTTTCATTCAAAACTTTACACATTTGCTTAGGCAATGAGTGAGTTAAGTACAGTTGAATTTTCTAAGTAATGACTTTCTTCATAGTTAGTTCAAAGTTTTGGTGCTCTGGTATTGATCCTCCAAATTGGTAAAGGTTTGGAGTTATTCTTGATATAGAAGTATTCTAACATCAAGGATAGCTTGTCTTTTGGAGATTAACACTCTCCATCATGCAAAGCTTAACACAAACAAATTCAATAAATCAAATGGTACTTACAAACTCATGACACATCGTGTCATATCCACCGTTGCCCAAATGTGACGGTCCAATTGTATCTAAACATGTGGCGGTAGCATCTCGCTATTGGCGATATCGGTTAGGAGTATGTTTCTGCTCGTCGCGAATCATATCCCACTCCTTAGCATCTAACCATACAGGCTTTGGTAAGCCTGCTCTGAAAGCATCACGAGATGGGACATAACTTCACATGCGATGTGTAGAATCCACTCTGAATTGACAAGAGGCTGACCATCGACTGGCTAGAACTCCTGATAAATAATCTCTCTAATATAATTCTTCCGGTCTTTATCTTTTTCACTCCATTTCAACATGATAGAGTGTCCAAATTGTGTGGAGCAAAGCTATCATATACTTACATGCATTGCTTTTCTGGCCACATCCATCACCGGAGCTCCATCTTGGATACTATACACCTTGGAGTCATCATGGTCATGAGCACCCCAAGGTTTGCGTTGTGTTCCACGTGGTCTACCACGTGGCGTACCTACATCTGAGGTACTCATCCTAGGAGTAGAAGTGTGCGACACAATGTTTGTCACACTGCCTCCACAACACCGCCTCCTCCAGACCTACCTGTAGATCCACTCCTAGAACCTCCTGCTCCAGAGCGTGACCTCGAGCTATGAGATGGGCCAGCACTTGTATCACATTGAGCTGTCGAACGCACATGTCTACTACTAGAGCCGATAGGGGATGGATGAAAAGATGGTCGTGGTGGAGTCATAAATCTAGGAGACATACCTCCGGTGGGAGTAGCACCACCCGTAGGAGTGACGCCGGAAGGAGTGACACTGACAAGAGTGACACTAGTGGGAGTGAGGCCGACAAGAGTGAGATCGGCAGGAGTGAGGCCACCAAGAGTAAGGCTAGGGGGACTGCTACCACGAGTGTTCCAATACTATGATGCAGTGCCCATGAGGTACCTGAGAGATGAACTCTAAGACCTACTTCTCTGTCATGGAATGTGGAGTGACTAGAGGACTATCTCTTATCGTGTTCTGTAACAAAAGAACTCAAATAATTAGCATATGATAATAAAGGTAATATAGAGAAATGGTAGTGTACAAAAGAACCTAGCAAAAAAAAAACAAAAATTAGTACATACAAGTGTTTGATTCAAAACTCCTCTATTCTAGCATCCTCTTGGAGATCTGATGCACAGAGAATATCTATCTCTATATTGATGACTTCTAAATCACTTGGTATGCTAGTTTCTCCCTGATCATCATCTATTGCTTCATCCTATATTTTGTCTTCTTCAATGACCTCTTCTTTTCGAACAATGATCTCTTCCTTCTCGACTATCGAATGAATCTTTGAGTCCACTATGGATGGACTTTCTTCTACATCTATGTTCTCACAAATTTTTCTACTACGTGGGGCAACTTGTAAAACAAATAGCCACTCTAGTTCTTTCGAATCTGGTATGAAAACAACTTGCTCACAGTGTTCGGGAAGTACAAATGTATCTTTTTCATCCGTCCATAATTTTGTGGAGTCGACTTGAAGCAAACCGGTTTTATCTTGCCTCACTCTTGTGTTTCTTCCAGAGGTGACTACTTTGAACCATTTCACATAAAAAACAAAGTAATCAAACTTCCTAAAGGATAGTTTCAAGATATCTTGAATCACTCCACAATAATCTAGCTGGCCTTCTTGAGCATTATCATCTCTTGCACTCGCTCTACTCTTTTGCAAAAAGTTCACCATCACCCCACTATCAAAAGTAGACCCATTTTTATCGATTCATGTATCCGAAAGTGTCATCCATGAGATCATAGTGCACCATATTTAGTATACTACCAATAACATCCCTTTGCAAGTTCCTCTTCTTCTTCAGAGATATCTTCACCCACTGCCTTTGCTTGTGAAACTGCTGTATCTAGCCATCTGCTCATTGGAAAACCTAGAAGAGGTCGAAGACTTTTTGGAAGAGGAAAAAATCGAGTGGAACGATTCCTTTGAAACTGAGCTCTTTCTTTTGTGTTGGTTTTCTTGGCAAGCTCATACTTTTCTGACCACTTCTACATAGGCTCAAAGTTAACTATGCAAAACCTCATTGCCTTCTCTCTAAAAGCTACATCCATTTTTCTTTGCAACCCTTTACCTTGTGGTTCATCGCGTACGAGACGAACACCTTCATCATTGCTCCATAAGCGAGGCATTTCTGGATCCGACATATGTAGAAATTCAGTTATGAATACAAGAGACTCTTGTACGAGCCATCCCTCTTCCATGCTTCCCTCTAGACGTGATCTCTGTTGAACAAAACCTTTTAATGTCTTCATAAAGTGCTCTAAGAAGAACATCCATCGACTGTGGATAGTTCTTGCTATTACAAATTCATCTACCACATGAACCAGTAAATGAAGTTGAATAGTGAGAATACTTGTGGGAAAGTATTTCTCTACCATACAGCTTCGATAGCATTGAGTTTTGCACTCTCTATGCTATCTAAATTTATCTCTTTAGAAGAAATCCACTATACTTAAGAACTAATTTTATAAATGGTTCTTCGTACATCCTCCGAAAGATAATCTTTTAAGGCTACATGGAGGACAAACTGTAAAAGCTTGTGCCAATCATGAGACTTGAGCCCTCCAAGATCGTCGTTTCATTTGAAAGCAATCTTTAGACACCTCATGCATCCAATAGGTGTCCGAAACTCTAAAATTGTTTTCTTGACTTGTTGCTCTTCTATCCTACGAAGCACCCAAGGAGCTCTTGGTAATGATACTATTCCATTGGGCTTAGTAATCGCCCAGAACTCTCACATACAACCTCACTCTTCTAAGTCCTCTCTTTGTGCTTTGCTTTCTTTCTTTCCTATCAAAGTCTTTTAGAGAATCTCTCCCACATTCTTAAAAATATGCATCGGGTCTACCAAATGATTGATCAATAATTCACTCCAATAAGGGAGTTCATGAAAAATGGACAACCATTTCATGCCAACGACTGGAGTTTCTAAATCCCATAGTTGTTTCCAATTGCTAGATTTCACTTGGCATTGCGCTTATCGACCAATTTATCCTTGATGTAAAACATGTCCATCAGGAAGATATCTATGGTTTCCTTCATAGACAGTTTTACATAGTGTTTTGGAATAGCGTGGTTCGAGTCGTGGTCCACATAAGGGACAAGCATGGTAACCAAAAATCGACAAACCTAAACATTCATCATAACCAGGCCAATCATGCATCGTCCACATAAGTATGCCTTGCACTTACACGTCTCGTCTTCTTATAGGTTAAGACATGTCATGCACAGTAATCCCATACCATAAAATGCATAGTTTTTCCACAAGTGGTGCAAGATATACATCCATGTTTTTTACCTTATACTTACCTCGCACAATAAGAGCTAATAACAAATGACCTTTCTTTGTGGCCAGCCATGGTGGGATGTTATAAGTGACCAAACATACAAGCCATCTGCTCCATGAAGAGCTATGTAAAACAAATGGAATCTTTGCTCCATTGTAAAGTGGTGAACCAGCTAGTCTTTGCATGTTTTTGTATTCCTCATCGACTTCTGATCGTGGAAATTCTGTTGTGTCCATGAAACTCTCGACATCTTCTCCACCATCATGATCTTCGTCCATCTCATAAAATGCTTCGAGCATTTCTTCTATATGTTCATTCCGTGTAATGCTATTAGTACTTGCTTGTACGTCTAACTCCTTTTTTGTTCTCTTTTGCCCATGAGAGGTTACTGGTGCAATGTCGTTTGAGTCCATCTGCTCACCTGGGGGACCATGCAAATGGTAGCATAGGTTTTTTAGTCGACTTTTATCAAAGGATCCATGCTCTCTAACATGTGCAATACAAATCCATCGTTTTCGATAAATTTGATACTTGCACTAAGTGTAAGGACATGCCATTCTCTCTTCCAGATCCAAACTAGCCATTTGATACAATATGGACATTTTAGAGCATTTGATTTTTTTAATTAAACCTAAAAATCATACTCCTAAAGACTTAAACCTAAAGAATTAAAGACCTAAAAAAACCTAAAACCCTAATCCTAAAGACCTAATCCTAAAGACCTATATATGTGTATATGTGTAATATGTATTATATATATGTCTATTTCTTAAATGATTAAAACCCTATTTTTATATATTTAATTATATATAACTAATTAATTTTTTTAAAGCACTACCTCTTTTCATATTTATTTATCTTAATTTTTTCCATATTTTTTCTTTATATAAATTTAATTGAATTATATATATATGTAAAAACCATAAAACCCTAATCTTTAAGATCTAGACTTAAAATATGTATAATTTTGTATGCATATGTATATACATGTATATATGTATTATATGTGTGTGTGTATGTGTGTATATATGTTATGCATGTGTAAAAACCCTAAAACCCTAATCATAAAGATCTAGACCTAAAACATGTATATGTGTGTATGCATGTATATATATATGTATATGTGTATATATATGTGTATGTGTATATGTATGTATATATATATATATATATATATATATATATATATATATATATATATATATATATATATATATATATATATATATATATATATATATATATATATATATATATATATATATATACATATAGCACTACCTCTTTTCATATTTATTTATCTATAAAATTATCCTATTTTCAATAT